>QTSX02007301.1:0-61027 GCA_014839935.2 Entomophthora muscae
TGCTTTAATATTTATTAGGTCTATTGTTTTCTATTATAACTTTAATACTTTTGAAGCACTGCAATAAAGTGAATTTAAAAACTATAAGTGCTCTGCACCAGCCAATTAGAATGGGCAAACATGTGGTGTCTTTGTGCTTGGCCCAGACCAGAAATGCCTCAGTTATTGTACCCAGTTTAAGTTAATGAAATAGGCCTGTTAAAAAATCTGACATGTCTTAGTTTGCAAATTGGCACACCAACTTGTAGTCAAACTACCACTAGACACCTGGGTTCTCTGGTGCTAGATCAACCACAAGTTTAGTGCCAATTTGTAAAATAAGACATGTCAGATTTTTCAACAGGCCTATTTCATTAACTTAAACTGGGTACAACAACTGAGGTGTTTCTGGTCTGGGCCAAGCACAAAGACACCACATTTTTGCTCATTCCAATTGGCTGGTCCAGAGCACTTTTAGTTTTTAAATTCACTTTATTACAGCTCTTCAAAAATATTAAAGTTATAATAGAAAACAATAGAATTAATAAAATTAATCCATCACACCACATATATCTCTAAACTGTATGATATACATATAAACCCTGAGTGTGATTATTTTTTTAGTAAAACTGTTCTCTTCAATTAATTAGCATGTCAAGTATAGAGTAAATTATATTGTACTTTGACAAAATATTCTGTTTATGATACTAATAATGGGTTGGTTTATACGCTCTAAAATATATAATCTCATATAACCTGTGAAAGTGGTTATCTTTTAGTAAATGAGTACTTTTGGTCCAAATTGGCATACTGATTAAAAAAACCATGTTTTACTTGGAAAAAACATGTAATTGGACAAAATATGTTATTTGTGATACCTAGAATGGGTTGGGATATCAAACAATATACAGAATATTAATATTGAATGAATAGCATTACTTAAAGCTAATAAAAATTTCATAATTAAAATCAGATAAATTTATTAAATCTCTTTAGATACAATAGAATAGATATAGTTTATTGGGATATGTTATTGGTATAAAAGGGGTTGGGGTAAGAACAAGAAAAACATGTCAGAATTGGAGGTGATGATCAAGGAGTTGGACGTGGTGGTGGCCAAAATCAAGGAGGTCAATCAAAAGGTGAAGGACATGCTAAAGGAGTTGGTGTTAGAAGGCAACAAACTGGATAAACTTACTGTGAAGGCTGTGAAGAAGAAGAAACCCAATACTAAGAACAAAAATGTGACCAGGCTCCTAAACATACAAAAAGATGTTATTGCCAACCCAAAGTTAAAGACACAATGGTTTGTAACTGCGGAGTGGTCAAAGGATCTTGAGATGTTTGAGCAACCAAAAAATAAAAAGAAACAAAAACCAACAGAAGACCAGCAACCA
Source organism: Entomophthora muscae (assembly GCA_014839935.2). Classification (NCBI taxonomy): domain Eukaryota; kingdom Fungi; phylum Entomophthoromycota; class Entomophthoromycetes; order Entomophthorales; family Entomophthoraceae; genus Entomophthora; species Entomophthora muscae. Next base: position 1,377 of record QTSX02007301.1, read on the forward strand.
TCTAGTGACAATTCCTGTGAAGCAGCCCCTGTCAAGAGGACAACAGGTAAAGATATAGAAGAAGGTAAAAAATAAAAATTAAATAAATAAAAAATATTTTACTAACTTTTTTATTTAGAAGAAACAGAAGGAAAAGTCCACCAGTATCAAAGACTGTAATATTGCAAACATTCTACAGCAACTACGTCCCCCACATAGGGTGTCAGCTGATTCTGGTGCTAGCTGCTGCCTCTGTGATAATTAATAAATTTAAAAAAATTACCCTATGAAACAAGAACAACTTACATTGCTCCAATCAAAGCAAGACAGCACCAAATAGCGGGTCTTGGCTTTGGCTGCGGCCCCCCAACCTGCAACTCAACCACTATGTTCCAGATATTGGCTGCCACAAGCTCATTGTCATGCTTTTCTGGGATTTCATCTCAACTATGCTGTACCAAAATCTACCCAAGATGGAAAGAGGACAAGAAGAAGTCCATTTCTGTTTCCTGCCAAGCACACAATATCACATATCCTAAAAGTTTTAAAGAAAAAATAACCAGCTTAGCTACAGTTTGTCTGCCGTCCTGCCTGCTGTTGTAGGCGTCCTCAGAGACTTCAGGACCTCCTATGTGCTTCAACAGGGATGGAATACCCCCAATCATAGAAAAAACCTTTGCTACCAAAACCTTTAAAAATAAAAATAAGTACCCTATATAATATATTTTGTTAGTTCTCAGCCCTATTTGCAGGGCAGAGCCTTCACTTTTTTGTTTACCTAGGTCTTATTGTAATGATTGGTATCTAAGCAGAAGCACACAAATTGTCTGCTGTAATAATAAAGCTGGATGAAATTTGCCAATTATTAGATGAAAAAATTGCCCATGGATACAGCTCAATAAAGCACATTATTCAGGATTCAGTTATTCTTGCCACCACATATGGGATGGCAGCTCCACTGGAAAAAATCATCCTGGCCAATTATATCACAATTCACCCGTACACAAGATGCTGTGATCAATATAGTACAGCACTAATGTCAACATACACTCTGTCAATAGAAATTACTAGTTTATTTCAATGTCAAGTCCTGCAATTCCACTGTTTACACCCCAATAAAGCTCTAAACCCAACTACAATTTTTAAATTAATTATACATAATTCCTTTGAAAATCTACTCTCATTAAACCATTCATTTTCAACAAAATAATACATAATAAAAAATAAAAATTTCTGAATGTTCATTTGTTTATCTTTATTTGCTTTTTATATTTTTATTATATATAACAGTATATAATTGGAAGCATATAAAGAACGCCAATATAAACTAATCCAAAATAAAATCAAAATATGAAAATTATTATTTTATTGTGTTGACGTTCATTAATTTGGCTTTTCTTTGTATTTTTTTATACCTGGCGGTATATCACGCAGAATTACAAAATAAAGTCAATATAAATCAAAATAAATACAGACAAATATTAAAATAAAAAACATATGGAAAAGAAAAGCCTTTAATTGATTAGCTGCTTGGAGAGACATACAGGGAGAAATAAATCTGCGTGACCATAGAATTCGGTCACAGTTTTTAGCTGGGAGGGTATGGACACCAACCTACAGCAAATTAAACAAATCTTTGGGCCCAGGTGGCACCCCTTTCTTGACCACTTGTTTGAGCCACCCAAAGACCTCCTAACTCGGGTTAAGGAATGGGAAATAGGAGGGGAAGAAGAGAAGCCATAAAGGCGCTGTAGCCAATTATTGGGAGCCAATTTTCACGTCAGGTTCAATCATTGGGAAATCATTTAGAATTTCTTCCACTTTGTGGAGCCCAACATTATTCAATACTATGACACTGGTTACATCCAGACTGGTAACTTGAAGATGCTCCTGAACCAATTGGAGAAATCCCAGCAAGGTCCCACTATTATGAGAGTTCTTGATTATTTGGTAGAGCTCAATGACAAGGGGACCGAAAAGGGCCACCATTGAGTAGGCAACAGACCAAACAGTCACACTCCAAGACATGCTGTTCTTTTCACCTTTGGGGACATACCCATACTCATTGTGCATTGACAACGTAAAAGAGGACTTGTCAATGTAGAAGAACTTTATTGTGCCCTTCTACTTGAGAGCAGTAACTGTCTTGGCATATTTCTGGTAGTACTTGATGTTGTCTGGGCTGTTTTGATTGTACAGAGAAATCCCAAGTTTCTTCCAGGAAAATCTCATACTCTTCACAGCACAATATCATTTGGAAACTGAGGCCTCAATCCCAAAAGTTGACTCAAACATTGGCTAATATTTTCCTGTTAAAGATGGCAGTTCCACTCAATCCACTGTCAGATTGCCCACAGGTATTCCTTAACCAATAGGACTGGTTCAGGCTTGGATTTCTCCAAAAGAGAACACTACCCATTTTCAGATAGGTTTTTAGAGCCTATGGGTAGATTTTTCTGAGATCCCAACAATGGCCGCGGCCTTCCTTTAGTCTGGTGTCTTATCCATGAGTCTCTTGAAGCTCTTGCGGGTGGCGTCAGGGATGATATGGTACTTTGTTTTTTGGCAGTAGTGATTAACTCATTGGGCTTGGCCACTACACAGGCATATGTACTTGAGTGTAGAATAAAGCAACCTTTTTGAGCACCTTCTGCTCACTAGTGGTTTGTAAATACTAGTGCTACTTGTTGTCATCTTGCCTTTGGTATCACTGATGTATGGCTAATATGATGTGTCAAGCACAGCTTTAAACTTCTTCAGAATTGTAGCTGGAACACTGTTGCAGGGGTATACAGGGTTGTACACCAAGGACACCCTCTCAGTGGTGACAACATTTACTGTTTTGCTGGTGATGACCTTGGTGAATTTTCTGGTCAGCTTCTGGACCCTGAGATTTATTCTCAGTGCCTTTTTCTCTGTTCCCCTTGAACTGGTTGTGTCAATACAACCTCACTATTGAACTCTCCTCAGTCTCCTTCCTGAGTAGGCACTTGTGTTGCACTAACTCTGTTAGACGACCCGCAGGAGTGACCGCAATGGCAGTGCACAACGGGTCCATTGAAACTCGTTTGTTGGTAAGCTTCTATATTGATATACAAGAAAAATAAAATTAGAACAGTTTATCTATATAATTATTTAACTTAATTTACATCTATCCATATATAGTAGCATTAAATATTGCAGTCCCTAACATTTATTTTGAATTAATTTTAAATTTCTGTATTAGTTTTTTTTGGTTTTAAATGTGCACTGTTACTTGTATGTTTGGATAAATTTGATTTTTTTATTGATTATAATCCCAAAACAGACACTCAGAATATTGATTTCCTTTTTATATTCTAGATTGCATCCTTAATTAAGACAAGTTGTTAACAGAATTATAGATTCATCATTTGTTTTGATATTTTATATTTATATTGTCTGTTTCAGTTGCTATTGGGGCTCATTGTTGGATCAAGTTTGTAACTTATGTGACTCAGTTCCATATGTTCATAAAACATAGTAAACATAGTAGATGTTTTCTGTAACTGAAACTCATGTGTTATAGTGTTTGGTTCATTTGTTGTTTAATCATCATACATTTGTTCCCATTTTGCATAGTCATTGTGTGACTGGACATTTTTGCCAAATAGAGCAAATTTTTGGTGGGATTATCTTCTATTTAGATCTACCAAGTTGAAATTTGTTTTGTTACTGAACCTATGTGTTCTAAACTAATAACATACAGTTATCACAACAGGTTTGAAAACTACTGCTCCAGAGGGAGTCCTTGTTATAAGCTAAACTCATGTGAAGGTGACCAAAAAGTGGTCTTCCTTTTATACACCACTGCCACATAGCTACCACAGGATTCTAGAATATCCAAGAAGATATTACTAGCAACTGCCAGAAAGATAATTTATCTTCTATATAAGATGCTGATCAAAAGCATCTGGAGTACTTGTTTTTTATATTCACTACAAGTATAGGGTACCTTTAAAGAGAAAAACCATAATAAAAATATTAAGTGGTTGATGACTCACAAATCTTATTATACTAAGGGCTTTCAGGAGTGTAGGTCTCATTAACAATAAGTCTGTTGAGACTCCTGGCACAAGCCAGTATCAACATATATAGATCAAGTATTATATAGTATTATGATAAACTACATAGTGTTCATGTAGATTATGGAAGTTATGGGGTTTGTGTAATCTTGTTTATTTTAGAAATAAAATTTTGATCCATAGTAGTTGTTTTGGATGTGGCATGGGTGCCATATTTTGATCAGTAAACAAGTTATTTATTGAGGAGATGATTTTAAAGAATGTAAGTAATCAAATTTTCAAACCAGATTTGTGAGTTAGTCTGTTCCAGGGATTTCTTAGTGAGTGAACTAAAAATTAATTTTTAAAATTTAAGACTTTGGGAAAACAGAAGAAGATTTTTATTTTGACAAAGATTTTTACTATTATAGTTAGCCATCAGTCTTAAATTTTATAAGAATATGAAGGGACATTGTCAAAGCAGTGAGTTTATATGAATTTATGCTTATAAATGGAAGGCAATTCAAATAGCTTAAGCTTAATAATATTATTTAAAAGGTGTTATTTTATTTTTGGGATAGTGTAAATATCCAATCCAGATAGATATTGTGCAATATGCTAATATTCTATTATAAAATGATGTTTCAATAAAAATATTAATCTTTATACCAATAGAAAGATAATATTTTTACTTAATTTTTATTTTAAACTATACAAAAAAATCATTTTCACTAAGTTATTATTATTATAAAATTTCTTACAGGCTATTTTTCAAAATCAAACTGCATTGTCTACATGTTGGATAGCATGTATATTAAAAAATGACTAATACTCTAAATAATGGTCCTTTTGTTTTATTGAAAATTCATGGTTTTTCAGGCGTCTTATAAAAAGAAGCCAAGTGTTTATAAATTATTCTGCTTAATGGAATTATGTTTGACCTGAAAAAATACCTTTGAAGTAGCATCTACTAATTTCGAAGTTATCGATAAGCCGGAGTAGTTAACGTTCCAAGTAAGTCTTAAATGTAATAAAGAAAGCTGGAACCAAAAAGGTATCGTTTATTATTGAGAAATGTTATCATTTGTAATCATCCTTGGCAATAGGAATTATGATGTAAAAGTGTAAGCTCGGTTCCAATGTAGTGGCATGGAGTGTGTAATTGATTAATCCAATGCCATTAATTAGCATGCTTTTATTGGCTGCTCTTCTAAATTGTCAACTCTAAGTTCTGTTTTATTGTTTGCTTGGTAGTATGAACTGATTGCCTTGCAGCCGATCCACTTGTGAGGTATCGAGTAAAGTGTAATGTTTCAGCAGGCCTGCATATTTCATTAGTCACTAGTCTTTTGCTGACATTTTCAATAGGCCTTACTGTTGCATAATCAGATTACAATGAAATTAATTATAGTTGGCCCTATATGAGTAATTTTACGCAACATGATATAAATTTTACATTAAACCTCGCATTTAAAGCAGTGCATTAAAATCAATCCCCATAGCCATAAGCTTTCAATCGATTATAATAAAATCTAATCCAAAACTACATGGGTTTAAATAAATAAAAAGTTAGGTTTTATTTAGAATTTATATTAGATAAGTGAAAAAAGGAACCCACTTGGTGTGAATCCTCGTATGTTTTATATAATGTACATCAAATATAGTAGCGATGGGTATAAAGGGCTGGCAGTGTAGCTCTGAATGAGTATGATTCAATCAATTTTCGTTACTATCCTTCTGGCTTGCTCAGGCATTGTTTGTGGTGCAAACCAACCAAGTCGCTTCACCCGTGCCGGAAGCACTCCTTCATCCAGCCAGCAAAATCAAAAGCCCTCGTCAGCTACTAAGACCCTTGATCGTGCTGTGGATCCCAGAAAAAAATCACGCGATCCTAAACATGATAGAGCACTTGAGGGCAAATCTGATTTACCGACTGATGTTAAAGAGTTTAAGAATCGGGCTGAGAAAAAAGCAATGGAGATGGGAAGACTTTTTTAGCAAATTGTCACAAGATGGAGCATGTTTGCACAAAGAAAGGCTTTATAACGGATTACTGCATATCAAGCTTGGCTGAAATGTGCCTTGCCAACTTCAGAACTGCTGGTAAGCTTTACTAGAAGTGCAAAGCTTTATCGCCATATGATGTCAATAAATTTCTTGTATACTTGATATTTTAAAGTAGTGATCATTAGGGTGCTATACACATTAATGATACACAGCTATTCATAACTTTTTCAACTGACGTGTGATTTGTGATGCAGCCAAATACAAGCTTTATTTTAAAATAATGCTTTAGTTTTTTTACGTATAAGTTATTTTTTGCTATCCATGCATATTTTTTAGTACCATTTGACTAATTTTTCAAAAATAGCTCTTTTTAAAAAAATTAACAGCAACAATTCAAAACAAAAAATTTTATGATTCAAACTATCAAAAAAAATTACAACAATATTATTTTTCTATGGCAAAAATATGGTTATATGATACATACTCAAATATAAAGTAAAATTAATTTAATTTAGTTATTTTGATGACAATATAAAGCATCCTAATTTAAATAAATAATATATTCTAACTATGATTTGTACAGTAGTTTTTAACATGTTTAGATAAAAATATATTATTCAGTTTAGAACAAAGTGGTTCATTCACATAGCAAATTTAAACTGAAATCAGTTGAGCAATTTACTCAATAAAATTATCCATTCATCTAGGTCTGGATTACAAAAATAGTCAATCACAAAAAAATCAAATTAATTATAGAATCCCGAAAATGAGCCATATACAAAAGTAATACATATTCAAAATGAACACAAACCAGTTACATCCTGAAGCATTCTACATCAAAATTGATGTAAGTGTGTAAAAAAGATTAACATGAGAAAAAATTGTTAAAACACAAAAGCAATATTTTCAAATACAAAACAACTCACTTTTTGACAATATTGATTTTTTGGGACTAAAAATAGAAATAGTGGCTTTCAAGAGTGAATCAGCCAAAATAGTTTTAGGGAACTACAGCATCTTTTTCAATGTACATTCTTCTAAATTGGTTATTTATCTCTGAGAGACTGTCTCAAAAAGGATCAAGCATTTAAATAAAACTAAGAATCTTGAAATGATTTTCTTTTCTGTTTTTAATAGAATTTATTATTATTTTTTTACAATGAGTTTCACCAGTGAAGATAACTTTGACATTGTCAAGGAGCAGTACCACGAGCAACTCCAAGCTCAGGCTGCAGATCAAGGGAGTGCAACCACTATGGTGCTGTCAGGAATATTCCTGACACTTATAGTTGTGTAACCCACAAACTGTCACCCACTGTCAACGTGAAGGTGCCTGCTGCTACCAAGCAGACTTCTGCCACCAACGTGCAGACAGCCACTATCATCAAGCAGACGTCCCCCACCAATATGCAAACATCTGCCGCCATCAAGCAGATACACACTGCCACCATGCGGAAGCCTGCCACAACCAAGCTGTCACCCAGTCAGCGTGAAAGCACCCACTGCCACCACACGGGCCCCCATCACCACCAAGCAGATACATGCCGCCACCATGCGGAAGCCCGCTGCAACCAAGCTGTTGCCCGCCGCCAACACACAGACATCCGCTGCCACCACACGGGCCCCCACCACCACATGAAAGCCTGCCACAACCAAGCTGTTGCCTGCTGTCAACATGCAGGCACCTGCCTCAACTGAGCAGACGTCCACCGCCTTTGCGCAGGCCCCCACCGCCACTGTATAGACCCCCACTGTCACCAAGAAGATACATACCGCCACCACATGGAAGCCTGCCATAAACCAGGCATCCATGATCCAGCCAGCCACCTGCCAGCCTTTGCCCTCCCATGCCAGCAGTCCAGTACCCTTCACTCCTTTGGGAAATAGCCAAATCAGGAAACCAGGAAAGGCAAATTCCCCAAAGCTAAACTTGGGGGGAACTGCTGCCCAATTTGGGAGCTTACCAAATGGGGAATGTACTGACAGGCTCTCCAGCAATGAAAATCATGCACCAAATTCAGTAAATGAATTTGGATGCATGAAGAAGGCCCAACTTGCACTATGCCAATGCAAACTAGGATCCAGCCAAACCTTCTCAATTGCTAGCCACCCAACCCAATCCAGAAAAGGAAACAACAGATGCAACTCAGACTCTTGATTCCCCAATGCTATGTCTTCCAATAATCATGCCTTGTAGGTCCACTAGTATAAATAAAGACAAACCCCTCAATGATAGTTTTTGCTATCATTGAGTGAATATCCCTCTCAATATTATCACATTAATCAATCCTTTACCTAGGCTAGCAAGTAACCTTACTAAACCCATTACCCCTCCCCAAGTCAGAAGATGAACTACATCATCTTCACAGCTGTCTTGACAGCTTACCTTGGGATAGGGGGAAATAAGCCAACCTATGCTCAGTTTGGTTGTGAACCACAGGGACCAAAAGGGATATTGTACAATAAGCCAACTTGCCTCAACTCAATGGATTTGAACCCGTGGATGCCTCCAGTGTCATCTCAACCAACTCCCAACTTAACTAAATATGTGATCCCCACAGTCATGCTACTTTACCTTGCTGGCTGTCTTAGATAATACAACATACTTACCAAAGCCTTCTGTCAGGCAATAAACCTCTATCCAATTGTTTATGCCTTGAACAACTTTGAGCTGCCTGACCTGCCATCTTATGTTACTAAAGTTTTACCATTAATGCTTGGGTATTACAGGTTCCCATCTATACCCAATTCAACTCAAGTTGTGAGAAGGCTGAGTTGTATTTGTCACCAGGCCCATCCACAGATGGCTTTTATGATAGCCAGTATGGTGCTCCCCAAGGGCAGGCCCAACCTGAGCCTGTGCCACATTTTGGAGACTGGACAACTGTGGCCCCCTCAACCCAATCCACCAATTTCTTAAGAATTTGGGCTAATCAAATCATGTCCTGCCTAATCTGGGTCCTATATTCCCCAGTGGGCCAAAAAGCAATGACTAGTAGCCAATGAGATCATTGAAGAGATAATGAGCCTCAAACAGAGTGGCTTTGCCTTTGCCAAATTGCCACCTGCCTACAATTCACCAAGGAAGCTGTAAGGAATGAATTCCATTCCCTCTTGAAGAGAGGCAGTACCAAGCTGGCCAAGAAGCCAAAGAAGCAGCAAGATTCTCAGATCAAGGATTCCTATCCCATCATTATTGAACTCATCTAACAGTACCCTTACCTCTGGATGACTGAGGTCTGTCACCTATTCAGGCTCCACAGCATCTTCATTGCTTTCCACATTGCATAGCTCTGGATGTATGGGCTTGTTGTCAGTGTTCTGGTTCTAACCAATTGGCTGGCAGATGAGTTAGATGGTGGCTCTGATTTGCCACACAATCCAATGATTGGTGCCACAATTACTCACTGCCTGGTCATCTTTTTGAATGGTGCCTTTTTATAGCTTATTATAAATAGTTATTACAAGTATAGTATTATAGAATTTTGGGTAAAAAACACCCCTAAGGGTGAAAGAAATAAACAGAGGGTGCAGTCATTAGTGCATTCCTAGCAGCTTCCCCAAATGGATATCATTTTTACCAAACCTTGTCCAATTGAACAAATGAGTACTGGTACGCAAAATTTCTATTAGAACTGCTTACCACCTGGAGCTCAGCTAATTTTAGATTCAAAATTTTCCTGATATACCAAATGGAGTGCACTAAAGTGGCCTCTGAAAAGACCAAAGCAGACAGTCACAATGTCTCTATTTTCCCTGCCGACCATGCCAATCTTCACCTGGGTGATGTGCTGTTCTTTAACATTGGGACACAATCAGTGAGTGCAACCCCACAACCTTTAGTCAGGTGATTAGTGCGGCCAATGACCACACTGTGCTGTTTCCCTGCCAGAAGGTTGCCAACATGTTCACAAGGATGGCCTTCAGTGCTCTTGACAACAGCCAATCACCTAGAGACCCCTAGCTGCCCCTTGTGATTCCCCAGCATACAAGCCAATCACTGTTCTCTCCTATTCTGAGTGTGATGTCATGCATCAAGAATTCCTCCAAGCTGCTCAAGGCACTTAATTACCTCTGGGCCCTCCAGACGCTCTAGTCCCCAGGTAAGACATACCATCTCAAAAACGCCATTTCAAAAAACGCTATCTCAAAATATGCCATCTCAATTTTTTTCTATCTTGATTTTATAGCAAAAGCAACATCTCAATTTACGGCATTGTGACTATGAAAAACAGTTTTTAAAAATTTAGTTTTTTGAACTTCAAAAAAAACTAAAAATAATCCCAAAAAATAAAGTTTAAAAAATATTTCTAGGCTTAAAAAGCCCTCAAGATTCCAGATCTGCAATAAAAAGGGGGTTAAAGTAATATTATCAAGGCTTTGTAAAGGGCAAAAGTTAAAATAGACACAAAAATAACTATTTTCATCTATTATAACTATAATCTATACTTTAAAATAAGCATATAACTGTACCAAATACTAAATAAAATTAAAATAATGATAAAATTAAAAGAAATAAGAGAGAAGATAAAGTATTTTTTTGGAAAACGGCTCAAATATAGGTAGAAAGAGCAACTGAGATAGCTTAGAGATGCTCAAGCTTTCTATCCTTAGGATAGTATGCAAGAAAAACCTTGCTGATCTCTGTGTACTTTTTAACTTCCTTAGTATGCTTGGGTGGGTTGCCCTTAGTCTTCATGCTGGTCTTGAAGAGTTAGGCAGAGATGGCCTGCTGTGTTTTTAGATGCACAATTATCTTGTCAAATTTTGGCTTCTGAACCCTGAACCTTGTAGCAAACTGGCTATGCCACCCTTCAAGAGAAGAAGTGGTCTTGATGAGACTGTCATTGACCTACTTATAGCAGTTTGCCATAAAATATGCAGCCTGGGTGCTGATTTCTATGAATAGTTAGTCTACTACTTCTTTATCTTAATACTATACCTGTTGTGGTATAGTGACAGCCTGGGTAAGGACAGAAGAATATAAGAAGATAATAAGACAAAACTGGTATTTATTTGGATAGTATTGCGCTTATATAGTGTGAGGCGGGGGAATTGCCACCAGAGGCAGGGAGGCGTAGACAGAAGAACTTTCCAAATGGAGGAGAGTGGGTTGACACAGCTAAAAGTCTTTTGTGAGAGAACAACCGCTTTCTTGCGGCTTTCTGTAAGGAGGTAGATATAAATAACTTTGTTGTTCTATTTATAATCCCAGAAGTGAAGCCTGTGCCTTGTGCGCGTTCAAAAGGCAAATTGAACACCTGTTTTAGGGACGTTTTAAATTTCTTTATCACTAGTAGAATCAGGATGCAATAGCGCAACCACGCAATTGTTCCATTGCTTAATCCCTAGATGGACAACTTTTTGTCTAATCCATTCAGGATTTGTGACACAGTTCCACTGGATTGAGTCACCGCCTTTTCTGATGTGGTATGATCCCTGAAAATACCAACCCATTGAGTTTCAAAATACTCAATAAAGGGTGCAAAGGCTGTCTGGTTGGCTATAATATATGAGTGGCGGATTAGGGCGTTATAGAAGGCATTTTCTCCTCCTTTATTACTATGGCAAGGGCAGCAAAGCAATTGATGATGTCTTTGGCCTCTTTTGAGCCTTCTACGTTGAAAAGCTCATGTAGATCTGAGCATTTTTGAAGGCGGCAGCAGAGTGCCTGCCAGAAGTAGAAGTAGCATCACTGGGGGAGCTCTTGAAAACTTTTATGAAGGCATTTGCCTGAGCCTGTTCAAAATCCACTATCAGATATTCATGGTAGGGAAGGCTTTCTGCCTGCTTTTTGGTTGGGATGACTTCCTCTTCCTGTGACTGGGCCTTCTTCTTGCACACTCTAGTCTCTTTTGGCTCCTCTTCAATGGTTGGGAGGATCTCATCCAACTTGGCCTTCAAAATTGAAAGAGCTTAGACATAAGATTACTGTGTCTTATTTGGGAGGAAAAGTAAGAAGAAGGGAAAAACTAGTTTTCCAACCTTCCTGTGAATGTTCCAAAGCTAGCTAAATAGCTTTGTGCAGTGGAGAAAGTTCCATCTGCAAGCCAGGTCTTGCATTTGAGAAGGTTGTAGAGATTCTGGGAGGTAGCAAAGCAAATAATTTGCTCATGGGAATGTTGGCCGTCATCATGGAGGAGGAATCTCTCTTCATGCTGTGAAAGCTTCTGCTCCTCAGTTAGAATAAACTGGTTGATTGATGTAGCACTGACACCTTCAGTGCTCAGAGCATACCTCTGATTGGCAAGGTATCTCTGCAATTTAGTGGTGCCACCAACAGCAGCAATTTGGGAATTGTTCAAATTGAGGAGGGCATTGTTAACTACCTCAGTGGATTTTTGATCCCTGGTGGTTGGGATAACCTGGCAAAATAAACCAGTGTATCAGTTGGTATATGGGGTCAAAAGACTTGGCGCAGTCATGGCCAATAATCAGGGCTTTGAATCTGGTAAATACATAGGTGGTGAGCCTAGCAGGGCACCCAAAGTTATCACATTTGTAGTGATGGTGGAGGATTTCTTTTTTCTCATTGTTACAGCTGAAGCTGTAGCCCTTGTAAACAAAACAAGCACCACCCTTCTTGGTCATTATGGGGTAGCTGGCAGGGTAAGTGGTGGGCACAGCAAAGTAGCCATTTTGATTGCAGATATTGTGGGCAGTGTTAAGATCCCAGAGCTCAATTTGCTCATCTGCAGGAGCACCAGAATCAGGCTACTGCTCCTCCTCAGGCTCTGAAGTGAGGTCAGAGTGGCAATCAAAACTTAACTTATCTTGTGGATCAGAGGGGAAGTAAACAAATGGAGAGTGAGGAGGGGTAGGACTGTTTTCCTCTGGTTCAGGTGATGGAGTGGGGGTCTTGGGGGAGATTTAGCCTTAGAAGTCTGCTTCTTTGGGGGTGTCTTTGCCTTTTTGGTCTTGGGAGGAGTGTTCTTGCCCTTGGAGGCCTCAGATGCCTTAGGCGCAGCTTTGGTGGTAGACTTGGGAGGCATCTAAAAGTGAATTAGTATCAAAATTGGGCATTTTGGGGGAAATTTTCAAAGAAAAAATGGTAATGTTTTAAATATTAAGGTAGTAAATATTTTTAAATATATGTGTATAGAAAGTCTTAAAATATATACTATCAAAATTAAAAAGCTTTTTATCTTGTAAAATATATTTTTTATTAGCAGCGCAAGTAGTCAAAACTTTGGGTTTTGACTAAAAACGTGCAGTCAAAATGACGTTTTTTGAGATGTCGTAATTGAGATGCTGTAGCTCAAAAACATATAGATTTTGACCCTTTTTTATATTAAATTAAGAAATCTGCAGTAGAGCTACCTCAACTGGGCCAAAGAGTAAAACTTGAATTTCACAAAAACTGGCTTATACAACTGGGGCTAAAAAGTACCCAGTTTTTAGAGAAGGCTAAAAAATACATATTTGCAAAGTTTCATAAGTTTTCTTACATTTTTTACTTAGGTGTTTTTTGACGTGAAAAAATACTTTTGAAAAGTAAAGAGCAAGAATGGCAACTGGGGAATCAATATAGCGCAGCATGGAGTCATATGTAATTTTCCCTTATTTTTCCCTATCCATTGTGCGCATTGAATCAATTGGATGATATAAATGTCAGGAATATTCCTGACATCAACCTTTTAGAGAACAACATTTTGGCCACAATGGGTCCCACAGGTCAAAACAAAAAATGGCAGCAGTTTCCCCTAATTGGGGAAACTGCTGCAAAACAGAAGGAGCTTGAAAAAAATTGAAAAATCTTTCATTCTGAAATTTGACTTTTATGTTGAAACCGCAGGCTCAACCCACCAGCAAGGTTCCAACCAAGCAGGTTTGTGACCCGCAATCCAATTATCTGGTCACTTGAAGCCAGACTAGAAAGTCAACTCAAATTATCAAATCCACCAACATGGACAGATGATGATCCTTTATGGTGGATACCTTGTTTTGGCGCTTGACTCATTACCAGGATCAATACACCCCTTTCTTCCATCCAGCCATGTGATCACCAATCATGTTCCTGTTATCCTTGATTCACATGAACTATATAATCACTATCTAACAATAAAAGATTATTATCTATCTTCTAAATATTTTTCCCCATGTAACTCTGCTAAAACAGCACAGTTATGACATTGGTAGCACAGGTAGGTTCTCCATCCTACCTTATCTTGAAAAATTCCACCTGTTGCCCACACACGCTGCGGCCAACAAATCCTTGACAGAATTATGTCTGGCCTCCTGCCTGACTAGACTCCATACACTCCTGGTGCCGAGATACCCAATGATTTTGTCCTATACCAAAACACAGTGATCCCGCTACCCACCTTCAATGCCATGTCTGCACAAGGTTTCTTTCAGGCACCCTCATCAATGCTGCAACCAGCCAATAAAACCACCATGCCCGCCTATGTAGCTTAAAGACTACAAAGCGCCGCCTTGAAACCTTTTGCTGGGGCCAACAACTACAATGCCACCACATGGATCCAGTCCGCCCAGAGCAAGCTGGCACAGATGGAATGTCCACAGCAGTTTTGGATTGCAGAGATTTCCATTTGCCTGACCCATGACGCTGACACCTGGTGCAACAAGTGGCATGAAGAGCACACAGACAAGAACTGGGATACCTTTAAGCAAGACTTCCTGGCAAGATTTGTGCTAAAGGAAACAGCTCTCATGATCATTTTCCAAGTAAAGAACCTGACCCAGACAGGCACCATAAAAGAACTCACCCACACCTACGAGGAACTCTGTCTTTGTGCACCATCCAACATGGCCTTTGACACCCCATCCACACACCTCATGTACTACAACGCTCTTAAATTGCACGTGATGAGACATGTGAACCTGGATCAGGTGACCAACCTGCAAAGCCTGTACTGTGAAGCAGAGAAAGCAGAGCAAACATCCAACGCACTGCATAAGGCACAGACTGGGAAACAAGAAAGACCCAAGGATTCCCATTCAGGCAGGCGCTCTGATCAATCACCTCCTGGAGGCAACAGGAACAACACCAACCACAAACCCATGGGTTCAAATGGGCATGAAAATGGAAACAATGGCCAGTTGAACTGTACCCATTTCCGTGTCACCGCCACACAAGGAAACCAAGATGAGGGAAAAGCCTGGGGAGAGCACCAAGCAAGCCAAGCTCTCCCCACGCAGCTCCTGACTTGCCCAATGATGAATACCAACCTGAGGACGTAGACCAATGCCCAATGATCCAGGTGCCCTTGGAGGACCTGGTACTGTACATCATTGTCAGACATCTCAATAAATTGATGTCCTATCCTTTCTGCTTTTGAAGTTACACAGGCTCAGCACTCCTGGACTTGGGCGCAGACCGAATCCTAGTCAACAGTAGCTTTGTGGATAAGTTCAAGCTGGCTACTAATCCTTAACAGATTAAAAATGTGGTCCTGGCTGACAAACACCACATTGCTGTGACAAAGGAAACTGCCCCCTTCTCTGTCATGCTTAGGAACCTTCACTCCACCATTCAAGGTCCCGTCATTGACTTTCCCAAGTTTGACATTGTACTGGGACTAGACTGGTTACAGAAGAACAACCCTCGCGTAGACTGGGTAACCTCAGTATTGACCATCAAGCGTAAAGGTGTCAACCACCAGATCTACCCTGACTCTGTGGACCAACTGCTACGCAACCACGTCTTTGTACGTATTGCAGAGACCCAGGACAAAAAGAAAAACCTAAAGGCAATTGACTGGGATTCCTTCCAGTACAAGATCATACACTTCAAAGATCACCAGGATACCTCCACACCTCAGGACCGCAACATTGTGGCCCGCCATCCAGAAATCTTCAAGGGAGTGTTACCTGGGCTGCCCCATGAGAAGCATATTCAGCACGCCATCCAACTCAAGGGGGCTGTACCAAAGGCGCGCCCCATCTACAGGCTGACCCCAAATGAAGACAACACTTTACGCGCCTACCTCAAGGAGGCATTGAAAAAAGGACTTATCTGCCCCTCACAGTCTCCCTTTGGAGACACCATATTCTTTGTGGCTAAGAAGGACGGTAACTTACGTCTGGTTACAGACTACTGTGTCCTGAACAAAGTTACCATTAAGAATTGTTATCCACTGCCACTGATTGACAACCTCTTCAATGCCTTGGGAGGAGCCACTATCTTCTCTAAGATTGATCTAACTGCAGGCTACAATCAGATTTGTATTAAGGAGGAAGACATTCCCAAAACAGCCTTTTGCACTAAATACGGCTCCTATAAATGCATGGTGCTCAACTTTGGCATGACCAATGCCCCGTCCACCTTTGTAACCTCCATGAACAAAGTATTTGCGCCCCACATAGGCAAACACCCTAGTTTATCTAGACGGCATTATTGTCTACAGCCCCTTGGTGGAACAATACCACAAAGACCTAGAGGCCGTCTTTATTACCTTGGCATGGCACAAACTTTTGGCCAAGCCCTCAAAGTGCCAGTTCTTCCGTGAGCAACTACCCTTCTTGGGACACATAGTCTCAAAGGACAGCATCAAACCCAAGAGTCAAAAGATACAGGCCATCTGCAAGATGCCACCACCCAAGGGTAAGTCGGAACTCCACACCTTCTTGGGAATGATGGCCTATGTACAACGCTTCATACCTGACTGTGGTGTTTTGACTGCCCCCTTATCCGCCATAACAGGCGCCAAGTCCAAGTTTGTGTGGACCCCCCAACGTGACCTCTGTTTTAGACGCCTCAATGAGAAACTCACAACAACTCCCATCCTACAATACCCCAAACGTGACGAGGAATACCAAATGGAAACCAACGCCTCAGATGCATCCATTGGGGGAGTACTATGAATCAAAAATAGTGACAGTGATGCCCTTCCTGTAGCTTATGAATTGCAAAAATTGACAGATGGTGAGTGTTGATACCCTATCCACAACAAATAACTGCTGGCTATTGTGCACTGTCTAGTTAAATGGTGCTGCTACCTGGAACGTCAAGAAGAATTCACAGCATTAACTGATCACAAGTCACTCATCTATTTCAAGACTTAAGCAAATCTGTTGCGCCGCCAAGCGCGGTGGATGGAACTATTGGAGAGATTTAACATGCTTATCCAGTACAAGCCTGGGGCCAAGCTTGCCATGGCAGACGCCCTGTCCCGCCTGTATGCCTGTGCTTCAAGAGGAGATAATGGGCTTGACCCAGACTGGCCTCTCTTAGTGCTACAAACAAGGGATGAAGGGTACCCCCCTGGCACCACCAATATAAAAAAAGAAACAGTAATCAATAATGAACACCTCTTTGCTGATGTATACAGAACTCTTTGCAGAAAGATGACTGACGGCACAGCCATTCCCTACTTTCCCACAAATCAGCAAGTTAACACCATCCCACGCTATCACAGAGACCTTGGACATACCAACAGCTGGAACCTGTACAAGTTCCTTAAACATAAGGCCTGGTGGCCAACCTTATATTGCAATGTTCAAGAAGTTCTAGACCAATGTGAGGTATGCAAAAAGTTTGCCAAAAGCAAAACCCTGCCAAAGTTGGTACTCTCCATCTGCACGCAGCTACCTTTCAAAGTATGGGCTCTTGACATTGTTGGTGCCATGCCAGGAAAACACAATGAAAAGAAATACATCATCACTGCCATCAACTTTGCGACAAGATGACCAGTAGCCCAAGCAGTGAAAGCATACACCGGCAATGATGTTTGACAATTTATTGGCAAGGAGATAATCAGCAAGTTTGGAAAGCCAGAACTCCTGATAACTAATGGAGGCAAGGAATTGACCTCTGAAGACACCAATGTATACCTCACCAAAAATGGCGTCAATCACACTGTGATAACACCATACCATCCACAGGCCAATGGACGTGTGGAGCAGCTTAACGGTAGCCTTGTGCAAGCCTTAGCCAAACTCACCGCCAGGAGACCTGA
The DNA here is from genome assembly GCA_014839935.2 of Entomophthora muscae. Taxonomy (NCBI): domain Eukaryota; kingdom Fungi; phylum Entomophthoromycota; class Entomophthoromycetes; order Entomophthorales; family Entomophthoraceae; genus Entomophthora; species Entomophthora muscae. The sequence goes on from QTSX02007301.1 coordinate 19,306, forward strand.
AGACTGGTATAAGCAGCTACCAACTGCACTAATTGTGTGTCAAACCCAAGTGAACAGATCCACTGTAAAAAGCCTGTTTGAACTGGTATACAGCACACAGCCAAATATCATTAAAGCATTGACAGGACCTAAACTGGAAATTCTAAGTGAAGTCCCTCCACACTCAGACCCTCAAGTGATAGAGGCTAACAGCAAGCAAACAGCAAAAGAGAATGAACGTCTGAAAAAGACATTTGTCCCCATCCACAATAGACATGAAGTTGGGGACAAAGTTTAGGTCATGAATGTTGACAAGAGCAAGTTACAACCTGATAAAGTGGGGCCAGCAATCATTCTGAAGGTAAACAACAATAACACTTACCTTGTGCAAGGGCTTTGAAAATGTAAGCAAGACAAGACCCTACACCATGATTGCCTACAACCCTGCAAAGCAAGACAGAAGCAACAAGAAACTTCCCTGCCCACCACAGAACAGCAACTAGTTCCATACAGTGCCCGGGCTCTTGACAACCTCCCTGATGACCTGCCCCCAGAGGAAGCTGACCTTCAGTTGGGGTGTTTGTGTGTGTCAAAACCGCAGGCTTGACCTGCCAGCAAGGTTCCAACCAAGCGGGTTTGTGACCTGCAATCCAATTATCTGGTCACTTGAAGCCAGACTAGGAAATCAACTCAAATTACCAAATCTAACAACATGAACAGATGATGATCCTTCCTGGTGGATACCTCATTTTGGCGCTTGACTCATTACCAGGATCAATACACCCCTTTCTTCTATCCAGCCGTGTGATCACCAATCATGTTCCTGTTATCCTTGATTCACATGAACTATATAATCACTATCTCACAATAAAGATTATTATCCATCTTCTAAATATTTTTCCCCGTGTAACTCTGCTAAAACAGCACAGTTACAACATTTATAGCCTGGCTGCAGGCCGCGCGGCCAACTGCCAGGTGCCTGCGCGCGCCTGCTGCCTCCAGCCAGCCCCCGCCCACCCGCCAGCCAGCTGGCAGGGGACAGCACATCCTCCACGGCAGGACTGTCTATCCCTGCCAGATGGAGAAATTGCCAAATCAGGAATACCAAAAAGGCAATTTCCCCAAAACCAAAAATAGGGGAAACTGCTGCCCAAATGTGGGACCTACCAAATTTGGATGGGGTTGACAGGCTGCCCAGCACAACAATTAATGTAGTAACTGTAGAAGTTGAATTTAGATGCATGAAAGCATCTAATAAGGCACAAAACCAATGCAAGTCAGAGAGTAACAATTCATTGCCTGCACATCCCTTCCAATTTTACTCCCAAAAGGAAATTCCAGACAACACCAAGTGTTTGGGGTTCCCTGTCCATTGTTTTGCACTATCTGTTCCTCACCAAGGATGATAGTATATAATAAAGCTCAATCACGTGATGATAGTCTGTGCTATCATTTAGTGAATTACCCCTCAATTATTATCACATAAATCAATCAGAACTTTATCCTACAGAAAGTTAAAATACACTAAGCTGTGTCTTCCCTTCCCCAGGACCAGAAGATGAACCATCTTATCTTCTCAGCTGTCCTCACAGCATGCCTAGGGATTGGGGGCCAACAACACAATCAACCACATGGGCCATTCAACAATCCATCTGATAAGTACTTTTACAAGAAGCCAGTGCAGCCCAACTCCTCCAATCAGTACTCCTGGCCCACACTAGTTTTGCCACATTCCACTCAGTCTGTAGCTATATACACATTTATATGCTACATACTCATGTATTTTGCCAGTAATTTTGGACATTATAACATACACAGAAAGGTCTTTTGATGGATGATGTCAGTCTATCCAATTGTGACAGCGCTCACAGGGTTCCAAGTGGCCAACTTGGTACCTTACTTAGCTAAAATACTTACCCAATTGTTGGGTCTTTACAATAAAACCCAGTGGAGTTTATAGTGACGTAAATCAAAATGGCGTAATCACCTTCTTTTATATTAACATCACTATTAAAATATTTTATTAAGAAAACTCCTATCAATGTATCCATGTAATGATAAGTTATAAATTACATATAAAAATTGGTTTTTTACCCAGCAATGATAATCACTAGTAGTACTACCATTGTAGTGCTCAAGAATTCTAAGGGTAAGATTGGAGTAGCTGAGCAGCAACTGGGGGAACAAAGCAGGACTATTATCTCCTTAAACAACAGAACTTTTCTATTTGAGCTCTGCAAGTAATCTAAAGAATGTTAAGTTGGATGTTATGTTCTATATAATGATGTCTTTCTTAGGGCTATCTGAGGGCCTTATATAGTGATGAGGAGCGCCTTTCAGTTAAGCTTCAAATATGGAATTAAGAAAGAAGAGAAGTATATTTTATTGAATAATACTTTAGACTTATATAGCTTTAGCTGTGGCAGAGATTTAGTTGGATCAAACCAAGGGGTTGGTCATGTGCAGGATGGGTTTAAGTCACTGGATACTTTGCAGTCATTTGATATTTCTTGGTTGTCATTTCTGGTATGTTGAACTGTATATTGGGAGGGCACCAAATTGGGCAATGACTGGATGTTAAGTGGGTTGGTGGTAGCCAGAACACTTGTAAATCCAGATCCTTGAGACCCCCTTTAAGGGGTTACTCTGGTAAATCAGAAGGGGGATTTGTCTTGAAAGCTGCTTCCTGATGTTCCTGGAGTTGTTTGCTAGTTGGTACCAGTTGGGTCAAGTGTTCTCCTTTGCTAAGGCGGAGGCGGGCTCTATGGTATTTCTTGACAACAGGGTCATTGGCACCTTGGAATTTTACTAGATAGGTGTTTTTTTCTGGTCTGTAATTTATGATTCTTCCTGGTCCCCTGTGTACTGAGTCTAGCTTCTTTCTATTTCCAGCCAGGACCCAGACAGGGGAGTTGATGGGGAGTGGTTCCTCTGTAGAGGTTATCTTTTGTGTTTTGAGCCTTTTTATTTCTGCTATTTTAGCTTTGCAGTGTATGTGTTTTAGAGTTGGTACTTGTTCTACTGTAGGAGGTTTACAGTGGGAATTTCCACATATGGTTGCTTGTTGCAGGTAAATATTTCTAGTTTGTATCTGTATGTTAGTTTAAATGGTGAGTAGCCTGTCCCTTGATTGGTGTGGACCCAGGATACTAGTAATGCATGTTTCACTTATAGTGGTCATGTGTCTTTGGCTTTGCCATCCATTATTTTCTCTAGGGTCCTGATAAGGCTGCCATTTAGGCATTCAACTCTGCTGTTGGCCTGTAGGGCAAGGTTGTAGAATGTTTGATGGTGTTGGATTTTAAATTGTTGTTTACTATGTGACCTGATAACTCTGTTGCTCCATCAGTTATGATGTAGTCTGGAGTGTTGTAGTCAGCTATGATTTCTTTGTTAATGAATCAGTTTAATGTTTCTTCTTTGTGGTCCTTTGTTGCCCAGAAGATGGGCCAGCGTGTGGCAAAGTCAATGTCTACAATTAGGAAACATTGATTTGTCTTAGTTTCTGGGAAGGGGCCCACTACATCCAGTCCCCAAATCTTGAATGGTTTAGGGTCAGGCACTGGGTTAACTGTTGGCTGGAGAGCCTTTGTGCTGGAATTTTTCTTGCACACTGTGCACTTTTTCAGAACATCAATTATATCTTATTTAAGGTTGGGCCACCATACTATCTCTTTTAACGTGAGGTATAGGTTGTTATCCTTTGTATGTCCTAGTAGATGGTGATGCCTTAATATGGTGTCAACTCTTTGTGCAAGTGGGATGTAAGGGGCATGTTTGTTGTTAATGATTTGATATACAGTGCCATTTGATACATGGAAATACTTTTTGTTCCTTACTAATGTATTATGGGTTAGCTGATGTGTTGAGTGGTCTTTCCCTTTGGTTTTATACTCAGTATCTTATAGGTTTTGTCAGTCAGGGTCCAGGTGGTCAGGATGATCCTCTCTTAGCTGACATAGCCTAGAGAGAGCATCAGCTGTGACTAGCTCTTCCCCCTTTTTGTATTGGATGTCCAAATTGGCTATTCCAGCAGGGACATCCATTTGGCTTGTTGCCGTGCAAGTGCGTTCTGAGTTTTGAAGTAGATTGAGGATTTATGGTCAGTTAGTACTTGGGTTGTTTAAATGTCCTTCTAGATAACATCTCCATTTCTAGCATGTGTGGTATATTGCTAGCAATTCCTTATCAGAAATTGGGTGTCTCTGATCAGTATTAGTTAGTTTTCTGCTTTCATAACAAACTGGCAGGAAGTCTTGCTGCCCTGGCTGGCAGATGCGCAGGACTGCGCCAAAGGCAGTGTCACTGGTGTCTGACTTGAGCTTGTAGCACCTGTTGTTATTAGGATATTGCAATATTGGTGCTTTGATCAAAGCTTGTTTTAATAATTGGAAATTCTTGTTGCATTCTGGTGTCCAGATGAATTTCTTTTTGGCATTACCCTTGATTAAGTCATTGATTGGTGTGGTGAGCTTTCCAATGTCTTTGATGTATTTCCTTAGGTAAGCTACCATTCTGAGAAAGCATCTAACTTGTTTAACAGAGGTGAGGCGTTACATGTTATTTATGGCTTTTATTTTTTCTGGATCTGCTTTAATGCCATTGTCAGAGACAATGTGGCCCAAGAACAGGAGTTTCTTTTCCATAAATTGGCACTTACTAGGCTTGGTATAGAGTTTGTGCTTTGCAAGTCAATTGAGTGTCTTGCAGACATGTGTGAAGTGTTCCTCTTTTGTTTTTGAGAATATAATGCTAGTGTTGAGGTAACATAATGTATTTAGAGGCCGTTTAGTGCTTGGTTCATCATAGTGACAAACGTTGCGGGAGCGTTGGTCATCCCAAAGTTCATTACTCTACATTTAAAGGATCCAAATTATGACAGAACACAGTTTTTGTTATGTCCTTTTCTTTTACTTCAACTTGGTTATAACCTAAGGTGAGGTCAATTTTAGAGAAAAATTGGGCTCCAGAGAGTCTTGCAAACAGATCCTCTATGAATGGAAGGGAATATTTATTCTTTACTATGCTTGTATTTAGTGCTCTGTAGTCAGTTACTAGGCAAAGAGTGCCTTCCTTTTTCTTTACAAATAACACTGCTGCCCCCCATGGAGATTCCAATGGGTGAATGAATCCTTTAGCTAGTTTGTCCTCAATATGGGTTTTGAGGGTTTGGATCTTCATGGGAGAGAGTCTTTAGAGGATTGCAGGTTTAGGCACAGCTTTACACAGGTCAATGTCATGTTTGACTTCTTGTTTGGGTGGTAACTCTATGAGCTCTTCCTTGAATAAATGAGTGTATTTATATAGCAGTGCTGTAAGTTCTGGGCATTGGATTTTGGTAGTTTGTATATTATTGAATTTGGTGTACCTCATTGTGTGGAGGGTACTGTCTTTGGTTAGACGTTCTGAGTTGTCTTGGTTTATGACCTGGACAAATACTGTGTCTCTTAGAATGTGGTTGTTGGGCTCTTTGAGGATATTAAAATTGACTCTGTTGTGTTTAATGGTCATGGTTTTTGTTTTCCAACATACACTGGGGTTCACTTGGGTGAACCAGTTCATGCCTGCTACAATGTTGCAGTTTATGTTGTTCATGACAAGTCCTTTGATGGATGTTTGTATGCTTTGGAGGTCAATTCTGAAGGGGGTTGTTTTGCCTTCAAGTAGAACCTTTGATTTGTCTGCCATTCTGGTGTATTTAAAGTTGGTTTTGACAACTGGTATTTTGTACTTGGTTACAAATGGTTTGCTAACCATAGTGGGTTGTGCACCAGAGTCAAATAAAATTTTGTGTATGTGATTTGTAAGTGCATGGGTAGACAAGAAGTTGTGAGCAATCTTTAATTTTTATGTTCATAAAAATGGGGGATTGCAGGACACGTGGGATGCAAGAAGCAAAGTTTGTGCCTTGGTACAGTTTCTTGTCAAGTTGGGGGGAGACAGAGGCACTTAAGCCTGTTCCCCTCCTCTTTTCCCTGTTCCTCTGTTTCAAGACCTTTGAGGTCAGAGAATGTGGGGTCAGATTCATAGCAGGTTGCTACTTCAGCATTGTTAACTTTGGCAGTGTCCTCTTTCTTGGGACAGGAGCAGTTTGAGCTTTGACTGAAATTGCCATTGTTAAAATTGAAGTTGCTGTTGCTATGATTGGTGTTTTGGAGTTTGTTGTAATTGGAGTTTTATCTGCCATTGCCGTTTGAGGAGCAATTGCCGTTGCATGCATAATAGTCCATGTTTGCACCTTTTTCCTCATGCTTGGCTTCTGCAATGAGCGCAGGTATGGAGGTGTTGGCCTCTGGACAGATGAGAGCAGCAACAGAGGGTTTCATTCTGTTGATGAATGATGCTTTAGTGTGTATGTTGTCAGCTTGCGCTGAAATTGGATTTTGGATTTTGCGGTGTATTTCCTCAAATTCATTGGTGTAAGCCGTGATAATGGTCTTCTGAGGAAGATTGCTGAGCTGTATTACAATGTTTTGGTGGGATTTGGTGGCATGGAAATTGTGTGTGATGTCTGCTTTGAACTCTTCCCAGTTGTCAAGCTGGTAGTCACTCCGTGAGCCAACCCAGGTGGTAAACCAGTTAGCTGCAGCCTCGTAAAGATGTTTGCTGGCTTCCTGGACCCATTTGTTGTGGGGGGGTGCGGCTGGTGTGGAGTTTAGCAGCTGAGTGATCTAGCCAGTTGATGATGTTTTCTTTGTTTTTATCAAAGAACTTGTCAATACCAATGTATTTGGTGTTAGTAACTTCACCTGTGATAAGTGGTTGTGTGTTTGTTTGTGGTTGAAGAGAGCAACTGTATTGAATTATATTGGTTTATGCTTTGGGCATTACCAGACCTTCAAATACAGTGCATCCACTAGGTATATCTTTTTCAATATTGTGGGTGCAGAAGTACAATTTCCAGGTCTCCTGGGATGTGGCCTGGTTGAGTACATGAGCAAAGGTGGGCAGGTTTTGGTCAGTCATTTTCTTGCTCATGGGATGGTCAAAAAACTGTAGCTGCTACCAGTGATGAGGAGCGCCTTTTGGGGAAGCTTCAAATATGGAATTGAGAAAGAAGAGAAGTATATTTTGTTGGGTAATACTTTAGACTTATATAGCTTTAGCTGTGGCAGAGATTTAGTTGGATTGAACCTAAGGGTTGGTCATGTGCAGGATGGGTTCAAGTCACTGGATACTTTGCAGTCATTTGATATTGCTTGGTTGTCATTTCTGGTATGTTGAACTGTATATTGGGAGGGCACCAAATTGGGCAATGACTGGATGTTAAGTGGGTTGGCGGTAGCCAGAATACTGTACTTCTAGATCATTGATAATAGTTAGAAGTGGGGGAGGAAAAAGAAAGAGTGAGTTATCCTGAGTGAAGTATGGAATGGGAAGGAACTAAGCTATTCTTGAAGGGCTGAAGCATTTTGAGGAACATTCAGAAAGAAAGGGCTTAGATTGGGTAAGATGTGAACATCTAAACATATGATCTCTGGGTTAAGTGGTTGCAGCAAAAGTAGGGCCAATTTTTGGAAACTAGGCCTATAACAGGGTTTCAGAATTTTCATCTGGGGGGTAATACTTGTCAGTAAGGGGCAGACTTTCTCTATACCAAATTAAAAATTGAGTAAATTGATGAGCTACTAATTGCCTCAATGAAAGTCATCACAATGGGACACTCTCCAACGCATCTGCGGTTAGCCGCAGGTACAGCAATTATTGGCTAATTAGAAATTGATCTCTATGCTTCAATGGGTAACTCTACAATCAAAAATGCTAAAAAGGGTAGCAGTTCCCCTATACTTTTCCTTATAGGTTAGTAGTCTCAATATGGTAATATCTGCAGGCAGCGCCCTGCACCACAACTATAGTGATATTATTTTAATTTATTCTTGGTATAAGTGTCTTGGATTAATACTATAGGAACATCTTCTGATTGTATACAACATTATTTTTTGTGCAGGAATAAGCTTTTTTTAAAGATAAATAGCATGATTTGATATGACATAAAATTGAGATGGTGTAAACACACCCCACACTAAGTGATTTCATATGTAAATAAAGTTAGCAAAATAAGATTTAATTAATCTGACTCAAAATGACAAAATTGACATGTCGTAAATTTAAGATGCCACATCATAAAATTTTATATAAATTTTAACTATTTTATTGTTTTTTGTGATTCAAAATCATTAACACAAAAAAGTCATCTCAAATTTAATTTGAGATGGCGTAAATTGAAGTGCCGTTTTTGAGGTGGCATGTCTTACCTTGTTTCAAAGGTGTTATTTTTTATTTTTGGGATAGTGTAAATATCCAATCCAGATAGATATTGTGCAATATGCTAATAGTTCATTATAAAATGATGTTTCAATAGTATATATTAATCTTTATACCAATAGAAAGATAATAGTTTTACTTAATTTTATATTTTACACTATACAAAAAAAATATTTTCACTGAGTTATTACTATTTAAAATTTCTTACAGGCTATTTTTCAAAATCAAACTGCATTGTCTACATGTTGGATAGCATGTATATTAAAAAATGACTAATACTCTAAATAATGGTCCTTTTGTTTTATTGAAAATTCATGGTTTTTCAGGCGTCTTATAAAAAGAAGCCAAGTGTTTATAAATTATTCTGCTTAATGGAATTATGTTTGACCTGAAAAAATACCTTTGAAGTAGCATCTACTAATTTCGAAGTTATCGATAAGTCGGAGTAGTTAAAGTTCCAAGTAAGTCTTAAATGTAATAAAGAAAACTGGAACCAAAAAGGTATCGTTTATTATTGAGAAATGTTATCATTTGTAATCATCCTTGGCAATAGGAATTATGATGTAAAAGTGTAAGCTCGGTTCCAATGTAGTGGCATGGAGTGTGTAATTGATTAATCCAATGCCATTAATTAGCATGCTTTTATTGGCTGCTCTTCTAAATTGTCAACTCTAAGTTCTGTTTTATTGTTTGCTTGGTAGTATGAACTGATTGCCTTGCAGCCGATCCACTTGTGAGGTATCGAGTAAAGTGTAATGTTTCAGCAGGCCTGCATATTTCATTAGTCACTAGTCTTTTGCTGACATTTTCAATAGGCCTTACTGTTGCATAATCAGATTACAATGAAATTAATTATAGTTGGCCCTATATGAGTAATTTTACGCAACATGATATAAATTTTACATTAAACCTCGCATTTAAAGCAGTGCATTAAAATCAATCCCCATAGCCATAAGCTTTCAATCGATTATAATAAAATCTAATCCAAAACTACATGGGTTTAAATAAATAAAAAGTTAGGTTTTATTTAGAATTTATATTAGATAAGTGAAAAAAGGAACCCACTTGGTGTGAATCCTCGTATGTTTTATATAATGTACATCAAATATAGTAGCGATGGGTATAAAGGGCTGGCAGTGTAGCTCTGAATGAGTATGATTCAATCAATTTTCGTTACTATCCTTCTGGCTTGCTCAGGCATTGTTTGTGGTGCAAACCAACCAAGTCGCTTCACCCGTGCCGGAAGCACTCCTTCATCCAGCCAGCAAAATCAAAAGCCCTCGTCAGCTACTAAGACCCTTGATCGTGCTGTGGATCCCAGAAAAAAATCACGCGATCCTAAACATGATAGAGCACTTGAGGGCAAATCTGATTTACCGACTGATGTTAAAGAGTTTAAGAATCGGGCTGAGAAAAAAGCAATGGAGATGGGAAGACTTTTTTAGCAAATTGTCACAAGATGGAGCATGTTTGCACAAAGAAAGGCTTTATAACGGATTACTGCATATCAAGCTTGGCTGAAATGTGCCTTGCCAACTTCAGAACTGCTGGTAAGCTTTACTAGAAGTGCAAAGCTTTATCGCCATATGATGTCAATAAATTTCTCATATACTTAATATTTTAAAGTAGTGATCATTAGAATGCTATACCATTAATAATACACAGCTATTCATAACTTCTTCAACTGGCGTGTGATTTGAGATTCAGCCAAATGCAAGCTTTATTTTATAATAACGTTTAATTTTTATATATAAATTTTACTTGCTATCCATGCATATTTTTTAGTACCATTTGACTTATTTTTCAAAAATAGCTTTTTTTAAACATCAAAATTTAACAGCAACAAGTCTGAAAAATAAACATTTTCCATAATTAAAACTATCAAAAATAATTATCACAATATTATTTTTCATGGCAAAAATATGGTTGTATGATACATACTCAAAATTAAGGAAAATTAATTTAATTTAGTTATTTTATAATAATATAGAGTATCCTAATTTAAATAAGTAATATATTCTAACTATGATTTGTACAGTAGTTTTTAACATGTTTAGATAAACAAATATTATTCAGTTTAGAACAAAGTTTTTCATTCACATGAAAAATTTAAACTGGAACCAGTTGAAGGACAATTTACTCGATAAAATGATCCATTCATCTAGGTCTTGATTACAAAAAAAGTCAATCACAAAAAATTCAAATCAATTACAGAATCCCAAAAATGAGGTCATATGCAAAAGTACTTCATATTCAAATTAATGCAAACTAGTCAGATCCTGAAGCATTCTACATCAAAATGGATATGAGTGTGTTAAAAGATACAACCAGAGTTAAAAATTATTAAAACACAAAATTAATATTTTCAAGCACAAAACAACTCACTTTTTGACAATATTGATTTTTTGGGACTAAAAATAGAAAATAGTGGCTTTCAAGAGTGAATTAGCCAAAATTATTTCAGGGAACTATAGCATCTTTTGAATGTACATTCTTCTAAATTGGCTATTTATTTTCTGAGAGACTGTCTCAAAAAGGATCACACATTTAAATAAAACTAAGAATCTGAGAATACTTTTCTTTTCTTTTTTAATACAATTTTTTATTGTTTTTTGTTACAATAAGTTTCACCAGTGAAGATAACTTTGACATTGTCAAGGAGCAGTACCAAGAGCAACTCCAAGCTCAGGCTGCAGATCAAGGGAGTGCAACTACTATGGTTCTCATCTATACCCAATTCAACTCTAGTTGTGAGGAGGCTGAGTTGTATGGGTCACCAGGCCCATCCACAGATGGCTTTTCTGATAGGCAGTATGGTGCTCCCCAAGTACAGGCCCAACCTGAGCCTGTGTCACATTTTGGAGACTGGGCAACTGTGGCCCCCTCAACCCAATACATCCATTGCTTAAGAATTTGGGCTAATCAAATCATGCCCTGCCTAATCTGGGTCCTATATTTCCCAGTGGGCCCAAAAAATAATGATTAGTAGCCAATGAGATTTTTAAAGAGAAGATGAGCCTCAAACAGAGTGGCCTAGCTTTTGCCAAAATTGCCACCTTCCTACAATTCACCAAGGAAGTGATAAGATATGAATTCTGAGCCCTCCTGGAGAGAGGCAGTACCAAGCTGGCCAAGAAGTCAAAGAAGCAGCAAGATTCTCAGATCAAGGATTCTTATCCCATCATTTTTGACCTCATCCAACAGGACCCTTACCTCTGGGTGACTGAGGTCTGTCACCTACTCAGGATTACAGCATCTTCATTACTTGCCGCATTGTATAGCTCTGGATGCATTTGCTTGTTGTCAGTGTTCTGGTTTTAACCAATTGGACAGCAGATGAGTTATATGGTGGCTCTGATATACCACAGACCCAATTTTTGGTGCCACAATTATCAACTGCCTGTCCATTATTTTGGATGGTGCCTTTTTATAGCTTATTATATATAGTTGCTACGAGTACAGTATTATAGTGTTTTGGGTAAAAATAACACCCCTAAGGTTAAAACAAAGAAGAAGAGGGTGCAGTCATTAGTGCCATTATATCAGCTTCCTCAAATGGGACTATTTTTACCAAAACACGTCTAGTTACACCAATGAGTACTGGTATGCAAACGATTCTATTGGACCTGCTTGCCACCAGGAGCTCAGTCAATTCCAAATTTAGAGGTTTCCTAAGCCATAAAATGGAATGTACTGAGTGGCCTCAAAAAAATCCAAGCAGGCAGCCATGACATCTCAATTTTTCCTGCTGGCCATGCCAATTTATACCTGGGAGTGTGTTGTTCTTCAACATTGGGGACACAATCTGAGAGCTCAACCCCATGTCCTTCAACCAGGTGATTAGTGGGGCCCATAGCCACAGTGTGTTTACCCCTGTTGGGAGGTCACTGACCTTTTCATCAAGATGGCCTTAAACACTCACAGAAGCAGCCAATCATCAAAGGATCCACAGCTGTACCCTTGCAAGTCTAATTGTGCAAGCCAATCAATGTACTCCCTAAATCTGAGTATGATGACATTTATCTTCAATTTCTTTGTCAGAAATTGTGCCATTCATGGTCTTTTGATATGGCCTTCAAATATTGATAAGTGTTAAGACTTGGTTGGATTTTCTTTTAATTTTGGAGTTTGTTCACCTTTCTCAAATGGGTTGAAATCAATATCCACCCATTCCAGTGTGGTACAAATGGAATTTTCTGAACTTCAGTTTGAACCTCTGGTTTGAAATTCATCTTTTGCAAGTATCTACTTGATCCAAAACCATCACTCTAAATCCTCTTAAATTTCATATTCACATGTATTGCAAGAGTATTTAAGCTCTTCAATTTTATCAAATAAAGACACAAGTATTTTACCAAATCTTTGATTTTGGATATTTTGAAGTTTATTTTAAATCTTGGATTTTGCCTCTGGTTGTCTGCTTTGAACCTGCCAACGTCAGGAAGGCAATACCTCTGTCTCCAAACCCACAAGACTGTAAGAACTGACCTTTCCACCCTTTATATCTTACCAGATTACCTTACCTGCACATGACCAATCCTGATACAAGTTCAGTTTGGAATGACCTCATCAGCCACAATTTCTATCTAGCAAATGATCAACACCCTCTGTCTACTATTTAAGTAGAATCATTTTACCTAGCAAAGAAAAGTTTATCCACATTGTGTTGGCTTTTATAATCTTCAAGTTTTTTTCTTCCTTTTTGCCAAAAGGAACTTCTCTTTGTTTATTCCAGGAAATTGATGTATGTGTCCCTAATTTTTTCCTGAAGGCTAACATGAGGCTAGCTTTGATCCTTAAACCTTTTGTAATAAAAGTTTCCCATTGTGACCTCTTGGATGTTGTCACCAAGAGCAAAAAACAACAAAAAGGTGCACATTATAGGGGCTGCCAGCCACTTGGTTACTCTGTTCCCCCGCACATTCCCTGGTTCTTCCACTATTGTTACAGAAGTACCCAAATCTCCTAAAGTTTAAAGTTCCCCTCTTGAGGAGGGTATTACTGACACCCCAAGAACACCTATGGTAATGGTTTTGTTGCCATGGCCCTTGTGGACCCCTCTTCCAGCTTTCTCTCTTGACTATGAGCAAGCTTGTGCTGCTGTGCGCTCCCTCCTCTATACTGGTAAGGTAGCCATGCATACAATTACTGGTCTCTGCCCTGGTTACGCCTCCAAAGACCTGTACTCCTTCTTGTTGGATTTTAGCCTTCCCCTGCTTTTATGAAATCTATGGATACCATTGGTGTGCTGGTAAATCAGTTCATCCAGCCCGCCTTGGTTCACCATCAACTAGTTTTAGGATCCCAGAATTAATCCCTGCCTACTGTGATGTCTGCGGTAACCAACAATCATGCTCAGAATATGGCCTATCAATAATGGACTTACAGTCTCTTCTCTTACATTTCAGATAATTAACATAATTCATTGGCCTCCCAAGAATACCTGTCCTTGTCACTGAACATATATTGCTCCTCTTTTCCTGAATACATTAGAGAGCAGTTGTGTGAACTAGATAAGCATCATGCTGTCTTGCAAGGAAAAATGGAATCCACCCTTCTAAGATACTGACAAGACTTTGAGACTTTAGTAGATGAAATTAACCAGTTTTGAGAGCATGCCAATGCTCAGCTGGAATTGGTGGGGACCAGTGTGAACAATTGGGGCCATAGATTACAACAATAATACAACATGAACAAGGTTATGTTGAGTAATAAATACGCCAAGTTAAAACTTACATTGATGAAAAGGCGTTTGCAGTGGCTATGGTGCCAACTATGCCCCCCCTGAAGGCCTTACCTAATATGAGACTAAGATTTGTGTGACTGTACTACAATCATGTTGGGCTGTGGCTTCACAAATAGGTTGAATTGTAATGAATTTTATAGGTTGAAATTCAAAACAATAGGATTGGCCTTGGAGAGACTTTCCAGTGTAGTAATGAATTACCCAGTAATCAATTAGGCTGTAATAATTGAGGGCCAAAATGAATATCTGAACAATTCAGATTATGAGACTAGGTGTCTCAAACCGTCTAATTAACCATAGAGGTTAATTGATACCCAGGAATCAATTAGGCTGTACTAATTGAGGGCCGTAATGAATAATATGAACGGTTCATATTATGAGACTAGGTGTCTCAAACCAATTGATTAACTGGGAAGGTTAATTAATATATGCTGGGAATATAATTAATGAGGATTTAATTAGATTTTTTAATTTTCTTGACTGTATCAAGAAGTTTAGTTAAGGTTAACCAAAAGTAAACCACCAAATTGTGGTTTAAAAGCGCCGTTTTGGTAAACTTATTAGGTTAAAAAGCGCCAACACGCCGCCTAATTGATTTTTAAAGCGCCAAGTACTGCCCAGTGAATGTTTCAGGGGCTGGGACACCGTGGCGCCGCCTGGGAAAGTTCCTGGGCGCCGCAGTGGCACCTGGTTTGAGCTTCAAAGTGTTTTAATGGGGTTTTAACAAAGAAAAAACCATTGAATGCAAAAAAAGCTAAATGTAGACAATGGTGTCTATGCATTCAGGATCAATCATCTGGTTCTCAGTTGGAACAAGGATAGTTTGGATCAGGAATACATATATTCTACAGGGGTTTGGTGCCAGAAGCCCGGAATGCTTCAAGCCAAAATAATATATTTCCACAGAAGGAATCAGGTGTTTCTGGATGTATTATGGCACATTCTTATAGGTTAAAAGTGTGAAGATCTTTTTGGTAAAGATATGGATTGGATAACGCTGTTATGTCATAAACCATGTGACAGGAATCCAGGTGTGATTCCAGAACCAGAGGGGTTTTCAGCCAAATGTACCCCAATTGGTATATAGTGGAAACATGATAATAATTAATAAAATGATGATACTTATGTGTGAAAATGGTTACTTTCTCCTCAATCTTTTTATGCTTTGTGTTTTTTTGCTTTTAACTGAAATAAGAATACCATGGAATGAAAAGGATGGTCTGCAGCTAAGACTATGGGAAGCAAAAATGTGGAAGTGATCATCAGATGGCAACAAGTTTAATGCCAAAATTGCTTTCCCAGAATCCAAGCTCATCAAAGCTTACATAAAGGATTCCCTGTCAAACTGTAAAAGAGTCTGACCAGGATAATGAAAAAGCAAACATAAATTTCCTGGATATGTCACAATTTAGGAGGCCATCACAGAGCTCAAGGTAACCACTTGCTGTCAGGCTTCTGCTTCCAATCTACCTACAGCTGAACCTGTACCAGACCCTTGTATCACCATCCTGACAATCAGATGGCTACCCTATGAGGCAATATTGCCTACCTATGCCAATGCCTCTCAGATCAAGAAAACTCCTCTTCTGAAGCCAGTGGTAATGGCAAAAAAGAAACCAATGAATTATCTGCCCCCAATGATCATGGGTGCTGCTCAGGTTTGGAAGGACAGCCACATGTAAATTGTGCCGTTGCTCTGGATAACCTGGAGGCAGTGATCAACAACATTGCTGATAGGCAAGACGCTTCAGAACAAGAGGTGCGAAATCTCTCCTGCTTATCTGAGACCATAGATGAGATGTTTCCCCATTGATACCCCAGGCCACTACCATGGTTACTGAGTCAATGGGGTTGCAGGTACATTAGCAGTCCAACAGATCCAAGTTGATGAGATCAGAGCTGTTGTGTCCACAGTCAGAGACATTGGAGGCCATAAAAGTTTTACCCTAGATACTTTAGAGAAGAGCCTTTATCTTCTGTGGGCTAGACAACTTGCTACCAAATCTGAGTTTGAAGGGAACCCACATATTAATGTTCTCAATCAGGGTGATAATAGTCAATCTACATTCTCATCTATTGACCCCCAATTATAAGCCTATCTTCAAGAAAATCTTTGACCCCAAGACCTCCACCATGCCGCTTTTCTGAGCATCTATGAAACAGCTATGTGGAGGGCTACTGATGACCTTAAAAAGGAACATATCCTTACCTGTCTACATCCTACCTGTCAGGAAGTTGTGGTTCCTGAACTCCTGTTCATTGTCACTCGATAGGATATGAAACATCTCCTCATCAAAGAGTTTGAAGGCAACCTCAGTCTGGAGGTTAAGAAGGATGCCTTCATGCATATTGTCCTCAAACTTAAAGAAAC
Organism: Entomophthora muscae; assembly: GCA_014839935.2. Lineage (NCBI taxonomy): Eukaryota > Fungi > Entomophthoromycota > Entomophthoromycetes > Entomophthorales > Entomophthoraceae > Entomophthora > Entomophthora muscae. The sequence continues at coordinate 35,667 of QTSX02007301.1, forward strand.
ATTGGCTGAGTTTGATTACTGCTTCTACATTGAAGGTCAACAAATTGTTATCAGTTGCCAATTGATTCCCTGGGAAGTGTACACTACATTCTCTAACGCCTTTAAAGTAAACCAACTCTTATGTTTACAATTTAAAACTCATAAAGTGTCCCTCAACTCTATGAAGAGTATTAAGGCCATCCTTCAAGATATGCATCTAACTCATGGTGGGACTGTAGTTTGCAAAAAAAGGCCAAAAAATCTGGTACTACCTCTCATACCCCTTTTATAATGACTCTTGGATCCAGTGGACAGCCCAAACAATAGGGTTGTCACAACTGCAGCCAGATAAGGCATCACTTTTAGTCCTGCACTAACCTATGTGTAGAAGGATCTGATACTAAGGAAGAGGCGGGAAAAGAGAGGTCAGCTTAGAGGCAGAGAAGCTCTCTGCTGACCAGCCTCCCCTGTCTCCTCCTGATCCTTCCTCTGATTAAGAATTGCCTCTCTCTTCTAGCCCAACTATCCTCTATATATTCCATAATCTCTTTAGTGATTCTGAACCCAAAGATTCTGACTATTATGACTCTGATAGTTATGGCTATTCTGTCCTAGTGGTTCCTGAAACTGTGTTTGTTCCATACAAACTTTGTTCCAGGAAAACCTCCACAACAACTTGCCCCCCCTCCTACCAAGGCCAAAGCCATGATGGCTTGTTCTTATCTTCCTCAAGCTCACTGACCCCCTGTCTTAGTGGTAACTGCGCCCATGTTGACAATAATAATGCTGACAGTGGCCATGTTAACACTTTGTCAATATGCTTACTGTTGACTCAAAACTCTAAATCTCCTATGTTTTTTGCTAGTTGCGCTAGCTTAATTCTTTTTTTTAAAGTGTTCAGGGGTGCAAACCCAGAAAACACACAAATTTGTGGCCATCTTGACCAATTTAATATTAACCTTAATAAAAGACTCAATTTAACCAGATTTTTCCTTTACTTCTACTAATAAAAATTAGTTTATTTTTTTATTTGTTTTCACAGCATAAAAGTGTCAATGTCAACACTTTTTAAGCATAACTTATTTTGAATAACAAAACTGAAACATCTACAGTAAAAAAATAAGTGCACATTTAAAAATTTTTTTATTGAATTATAATATTGAAAAAGACATTACACATTCAGTAGATTGTTGAAAAGTTCATGTTATAAATATATATGTGGCACTTATTCTGTCTTTAATATATTAAGTGGATTGGTGGCTATTGGCAATCCAATTTTTTAAGCGTGAGTTACAATGTAAGTTACTATAGAATTTATTATTAAAAAGTATTGACACTCAGAAATGTTGTTTATTTGCTTGTGATCATCTTCAGGGGTAGAGTTAAGCAAATTAGAGTGGTGCAATTAAGCTTAAATTAATATGGCACCTCATATAAAGAATATCATAAGTGACGTTATCAACACTTTACCCTTTTCAATCCTGAAGACAAATTTCTTAACAAATTTACATATACACAATGGTAAAATATCATATTACCACTACCAAAATATAATTTTTAATAAAAGAATAAATAACTTTGATAATTTTTTAACTTGTTTTCATATGTTTTCTTTAATTTTTATATGTGAACAAAAATACACAGAAAACAGACAATTTTTGCTAGCCCACATAAATTTAATTAAGTGTACTATGTTTTTTCATAGTAAATTTTCAAAAAAATGCCAGCAGTAAGAATGTTGTCAAAAATAATGTCTAAATTTTTTGTAATTGACAGTGAGAATTAAGCTTTTTTTACTAATTGACACTCATAATGTTGACACTTTTCAGTTCTCACATATAAAACTTTATGTTTTACATAATAAAAACTTCTCATTTTTTGATATGTTGTATTTTTCTTCCATATTTTCTAATTTTTAAAATAAAATCTATATTTAAAATATAATGCTTTTGTATATTTCTCTTAACTTTTAACTTGTTATTTAAAACTTTAATAAAAGAAAAACTATACAAGTATTTTTAACTTTTAAATGCCAATAAAAACCATCTAAGATTTAAATTTTTATATATTATGCTTTTTAAGTTGTTTTATTTGTTTTTTCACAAACATTGCTTTATTTTAAACCCTTTTACTTATTATTTTAGGACAAAAACACCTCTAAGCAGCCCAAAGGAACCAAGCGTCCTTCAAAGCCAACCAAATCCACCAAGAAGAAGCCTGTCTCATCAAAGAAGGCCACTCCAAAACCATCCCCAAAGCCCTCCCCTGAGCCCTCTCCTTAAAAGAGCCCTGCTCACTCCACTGGGGGAGAGGAATCTGATGGTTCCCTTACAGACCACAGTTTCTACAACTTGGCTTCTGACAAGGAGCCAACCAAGAAGCGGCGGTAAGGCAAAAAGACCCCACCCAAGAATAAGTCTCCTGCACATGAGGAGCACCACAATAAGCCCCCTTCTGCTTCCCCCTACCAAAATCCCCCCTTCAAGCTCATCTGGAGATGATTCAAAGCCCCACCCAGATTACTTTCTTGGCTTCAGCCATGCTCCTACTGGCCCCTGGGACCCTCTGTTGGCCCACAACATCTACAATGTTGATGGCAAATTTAAGGTTCCCTCTTCCTTGCCTAATTATTTTCCTATCATGAGTGTAAAGGGTGGGCCAGCCATGGTGGCCAACAGTTATATTTTCTCTTGTAACAACGCCAACCAGGGCTTCAAGAGCCGGCACTATACCTGCAAGGACCGCTCCTGTCCAGTGCGGCTCAATACTGAGCACTGGGACTTGGTACAGACTATCAAGGGTGAACACACTTGTGTGATGCCAAATACCACCATAGACCGCCTCCTCAAGTGGTATCTCATCCAGGTGATGCCCACCTCCAAAGATCTTTCTGCCACCCAGCTGGCTGTGCTTGCTTGCAAGTACCTATCCCTAACCAACTTGAAGAGGGCTCCAACCCATACCCAGTTGGTCAAGTTGGTAAGTGATAGGTGTCAAGCCTCCAATCCCCTGATCAAGAGCGCCACTACAATTGAAGACCTGTTCCTCACAGATACCCTCAAAAAACTGAGGATGTTGAGATGTTCCTGCTACATGCCAATGGGCAGTAAGTGGAGGATAGTATTATAGCCTACGCCACAACCCAAAACCTGGAGCAGCTCAATACTGCTACCACCTGGCTGTGTGACAGTACCTTTGCAACCTGCCCAACCATCTTCAAGCAGCTTTGGGTCCTTCATGGGCAGTTCAATGACCAGTTTATCCCTCTTGTGTTCTTTTTCCTTCCTGGTGCCAAGACTGAAGTCTATACCAGATCCTTCAATATTGTCCAGGATGCTTTGAGCTCCCTTCCCACCAACCAGCTCCCCCCTCCCACTCATGCCATAAGGGCAAATCCCTCCTCCACTGAGAAGAATGAGTTGACCCTAGCTGCTGAGAAGCTAGCTTATGCACGCTCACTTGGGCCAAAGGTTATCATAATGGACTTTGAGCAAGCTCAACTCAGAGCCTTTGAGGCCACCTTCAATGGAGAAGTCCAGGGCTGCTTCTTCTATTTTAGGCAGGCCCTCATCAAGAATCTTAAGAGTGAGAAGGACCTTTTCAAGAATTATCTTAACAATGGTAAGGGGAAGTGCCGCTTTGCTTGACTCAGTTTGCTGCCTTGGCTTTTGTGCGTCCAGAGCATACTGGGATTGGCTTTGAGGCCCTCCTGGAGGACGCTTATATCAAGAAGCACTCCACCATCTTCAAGGGCTACCTTTATTACTTTGAGCGCCAATGGGTGGGCAAGAAAGTGACTGCCAAGAGAGGTAAGAGCGGGGCCACTGCCCCCTTGGAACTGTCAAGGCGCCTGCCTCAAGGGAGAGATGAAGACCACCTCTAGCCTTGAGGTTTGGCATAAGCACCTGAAGGTGAAGTTTGGGACCAACCCCAAGTACAACAAATTATTCTCTAAGCTACAAGAGGAGCAGGCCTGGACTGTTTCCAAGTTTTGCGGCTGGCCAACCAGGTGGCCCCCAAGAAGCAAAAGTCCAAGGAGCAGGATTACCAGGAGGACGTTCAGAAGGTGGTGAAGAAGAAGTACAAAGTGGCGGAGATCAAGAAGTACCTTGAGGATGTTGCCACGCTCTTGCTGGTGGCTTTAATTAGCACAATAAACCTTGCTTTGCATTGCCTTGCCTGTATATTTTTTGCCTTTAAACTTTTAATTTTTTAATTTATTTATATTGTACTAATATTTTTAGGTATAAATGGTAAGTTTCAGATACAGTTTCAATGTGCTTTGTAAGAAATATCTTATATTTTATTAATTTATCTTTAAGGTATAAGATATTTTCAGTTATGCTTATATAAAGTATAACAAATTAAAATTAGAATTTTCTTATATTTTGTATTTATTATGATATATAAATATCTTTATTTTTGGTTCATTGGAATTTTAATTTTTATGGGAATAAAATATAATTTTATAATAAAGAGTGTAATTTACTTAGTAAACTGAAAAGTATTTGCTTATATCACCTTATTCTTATTACTTATAGTAATTTTTTTATTGCATTTTTAAACTCTCTGGGGTCATTTTAGTATAATAAAGTATTTTAAAATATCATTTCTATATTAAAAATGTTCAGGGTAAAGTGTTTTGTTAATTAAAAAAGTGTTGACATCCAGGAAATGACATTAAGTAAAACCGGGCTGTCACTTTACTATAGTGTCAACATGGCCACTGTCAAACTTATTATTGTCAACATGGGCGCTGTTGCTGTCTTAGTGGACTCCTCAGAGAAAGCTGCTGAGATTTCTGAGGCCCTCTTTCAAAAGTCTCTGTATCCCTGCTGCTAAAGATGTTTACAAGGAAATTCCTGCCTTAAAATGAATGTTGGCAAAATGGGAAAAAGAGCTGAATGTGCTCAAGATATCTTGGGAGTCTTACCCCCCTTTGAAATAAAATACTAACTGTGTAGAAGTATCCATCCAGAAAGTTAAGATTAAAGCTGTCTTGGAAACAGGTTCTCCTGTTGATGTTGTATATTCCAAATTGATGAAGAAACTCAAACTGACTCCTGATCTCAACTATACTCAGTCTTATGGAACTGCTGGTATGGCTCATACTTGGGCTAATGACACCTACTCTTCTCTGCCAATGAGGTTTGGGAAGCTCCTCATTTTATCCTCTGACATGGTTTTGAAGAAAAAATCTATGACCTCCTGGTAGGCACACAATTCCTTTAAGAGTACAATGGGATTGTCAATCTTCAAGATGGGTATGTGTTCCTCCTAGGGTATAAAGTCCTGTTGATATTTGAGGAACTTCTGTGAATCCCTGAAAAAAGGCTTAAAACATGTGTCTTGAATACCCCCACAGGTATCTCTTCTCTAAAATACCAAATTCACTCCTCCAATATGTGTTCCCCTCCATCTTCTTGTCCTATTGAAGAAGGCGTTCCACTAATTGCCCCAGCCGCCGCCACCATCCCTCCTGGATCCCAGGTAATCATTGACTCCCAGATATTCTATGAGTTGCCTGAGAAATCCTTATTAGAGCTATACTCTCCTGATTCCCTAAGTTGTAAAGAACCTTGTTTATGCCCTGGGATTCTGGATCAAACTCATAAGAAACCTGCACAACTACTGCTGGCCAATTTGACCACTTCCCCCATGCAATTTTCTAAAGGGCAAACTGTGGGACATGGTTGCATCTTAGGAGCAGAACAGGTGGCCTCTCTCTATCCTTTTGGGACTACTTGCAATTTTAACCTAACAGAAGAGGATCCTCAAATGCTCTCCTTGTTTATGGCTGCTGATTTATCTCAACTCTTGACTATCCAGCAGAAGGATGTACTTGATTTCTTAGACCAATTTAAGGACATTTTTGCCTCTGGACCTAACAACTAGGGATTAATCAAGGGTGTTATCCATCAAAAAGATACAGGATATGATCCCCCTTTTTGCACAAAACCTTATAGATTAGTCAAGTGGAAGATGCTCAAGTATCTAAGGAATTAAAACAGCTCCTGGATGCTGGATTTCTGGTCCTGTCTCAAGTCCCATGGACCTCTCCTTTGCTGATCCTCAAGAAGAAAGATAGAGGGCATCATATTTTCATGGATTACTACCACCTTAACTCCCTTACTAAAAAGGATTTTTTACCCCCTGCCCCAAATTGACAATGCCCTTAAACGTTTGGGAGGATCTAAGTTCTTCTCTGTGATGGAATTGGCTTTTGGATACTTGCAAGTAGACTTATCTCCTGAAGATTGTGAAAAGCTGCCCTTATTACGCCTGAAGGACTCTTTGAACCAACTTGTTTGCCCCAGGGGCTATGTAATACCCCTGCCACTTTCTGGCAAGCTATGGTTTCTATCTTTCAAGATTTGAAGCTTTCCTTCATCCTGATATATCTAAATTATATAACAGTGTTCATTTTCACTTACACTGACCATCTGAATTGCCTCAAATCTGTCTTCATCAAAATTTAAAATGCTGGTTTAAAGCTCAACCCCTCCAAATGTGCCTTCTTCAAAGAACGGCTTGAGTTCTTGGGCCATGAGGTCACACAGACTGTAATTTGACCCATGAACAATAAGGTTGATGCCATTGAAAAGATGCTTCCCCCCAACAATTTTCATGAATTCCAAGTATTCCACAGTATTATGGGGTATTATTGCCAGTTCACATCCAATTTTGCAGATCTGAGTGAACATCTGGTCCAATTGCTAAGGAATGTTCCCTTCAAATGGACTATTAAGCAACAATAGATATTTAAGGCTTTGAAAACTAAGCTAAAAGAGGCCCCTATTCTGGTCTGCCCAGACTATATTAAGGAGTTTATCTTGTACACCGGTGCTATTGGAGTTGCTGTGGGTACAATCCTAGCTCAGCTTGATGATGAAGGTGTAGATAGACACATAGTCTACTCCTCCTGTGTGCTTAAAAACATGAAAATAATTATAGTGTTACTGAGAAGGAGTGTTTGGCAGTTCTACATGCAGTTAAACAGTTCCAACACTACATCTATGAGACCCATTTTACTGTTTTCACTGATCACTCAAGTGGCTACAGAAACTGAAGAAACCTGAAGGTTGGTTGGTGTGCTGGGCCTTAAGCTTACAAGGATACAACTTCACAGTGGTACACAGACCCGGCGCCTAACATCAGAACACTGATGGGCTGTCCAGGATGCCTATAATTTCCATTCACCCTGTGGATGCTGATTTCTCATAAAAATTAATAGGCTACCCTGACTCTTGGACTACTGAGACTGAAAAGATACACCTAGCCCTACAATCCCTGGAAAAGGACACTGTCATTTGAGATAGACAACTCTTCAAGAAGATTAACAACATATTATTGCCTTATATATGCCCTAGCATGAGGATTGTCATGGTCCTCTAAGCCCATATTGACACTGGGCATGGAGGCCTGGCTAAGACTCATGACTGGTTAAGTAAAAACATTTACTAGGGAAACATGCAACTTATTATCCCTGATGTCCTCTTGTCTTGCCATACCTGTCATCCCCAACGCCCATAACCTTATCAACATGAGTTTAAACTCATAACTCTGAAACACACCTTCCACACTATAAAATTTATGCTGTTGGCCCCCTCCCTTGCTCCTGCTCTGGATGTCAATTTATCCTGGTAGCAGTGGATAACTTTAACAAGTGTGTTGAGGCAAGGGCTACCAAAGATATTAATGCCAAGACCACCGCTAATTTCTTACTGCAAGATATCCTCTATAGACACAGGTGCCCTCAAACGCTACTTTCACTCAATGGGATCAACTTCAGCACCAGGCTTATCACGTCTATTGTCAAAGCAATAGGTACTCATCAATACTTCTCTGTCCCATACAATCCCTCAACTAATGGAACAGTTGAACAGTCAAATTTGTCTCTTGTATTGATTATGAGGAAACTCACCCTACTGGATGCAGCTGATTAGGGTATATTCCTGCCTGATTTCCTTTTTGCTTATTGTTTGAGTAAACATCAGGTAACTGGAAAGCCCCTCTTTACCATGCTCTATGGGCGTGAGGCTACTAACCCCTTAATCTTGAACCCCCATTGATTGAATTTAATGCTGAAACTAATCTCAAAACCCATATCAAAGAGTTGACTAATTGCATCATCAATATCCAAGTAACTGCTTACTCAACTGCTTATAAGGTCAGGAACTTAGAGTTGTTGCCCTCCAATGTGTCTAGATCTCCCCTTCCTGAATTTCAATTGGGTAACCTGGTCTTCTGCTATCATAATTTTGTTGATGACAGGGCTCAAAAACTATATTCTCTCTGGTTTGGACCTTGTGAGGTCACTTACAAGAAAGGTGTTGAGTACACTATCAAGCTACTGTTGTCTGGTTGCCCCTTTGCTTGTGTACATGCCAAGTTCCTTTTTAAATATCAACACCTTGTGACCAATATTGAGGGGGAAGATGTCAGAAATTGCGCCATTCATGGTCTTTTGATATGGTCTTAAAATATTGATAAGTGTTAAGACTTGGTTGGATTTGCTTTCTATTTTGGAGGTTGTTCACCTTTCTCAAATGGGTTGATATCAATGTCCACCCATTCCAGATTACCTTACCTACACCTGACTGATCCTGGTACAAGTTCATTTTGTAATGACCTCATCAGCCACACTGTCTACCTAGTGGATGATCACCACCCTCTGTCTACTATTTAAGTAGAATCAATTCCCTAATAAAGACAAGTTTATCCACATTGTGTTGGCTTTTATAACCTTCAAGCTTTTTCATTCCTTTCTGCCAAAAGTAACTCTTCTTTTTTTTATTCCAGGAACAAAGGTGTGTGTCCTTAATTTTGTCCTGAAGGCTAACCTGAGGCTAGCTTCAACTCTCAAACCTTTTGTAATAAAGGTTTCCCACTATGACCTCTTTAATGAAGTCCCCAAGAGCCAAACACAACATTCTTCAAGTTGCTCAAGGCAATCATGCACCCCTAGGACCTCCAGCTGCCACAGCCCCTTGCCAACCATCCTGTTGACCTGAACCCCCCCCCCCACCACCAATCAAGTTTTCCCCCCAAAACCTAGTCTTCTAACTAGTTTCCCCCTCTACTTCCACATTTTGCCAAATAAACCTTTCCCCAAACAATTTTTAATTATATAATATATATTGTAATAAGATTTAGTTATTTATATTGTGACAAAATATATGTTACATTTAACTACATTGATGATTGATTCAATAATTTCACAAGTTTAATTCAGTTGATTTAATATTTTTAACTCTATTTATTTATATTATAAATTTAATATTTTTTAGTGCTAAAATAAAGTGAATTTAAAAAACTACAAGTGTCACGGACCAAACAAACAGAATTGGTATTAGTTATTCTTGTCTTTGATGTTTGGCTCAGACAAGACATGCCTCAGTTAGTGCGCCCAGTTTAACTTAGTAAATTAATCCTGTTGGAAAAACTGTCTTTGTTTGTGAATTGGCACACCAACTTTTGGTCAATCTAGCACCAGAGAAGCAAGTGTTTGGATGCTAGATTGACCACAAGTTAGTGAGCCAATTTACAAACAAAGACAGTTTTTTTCAAAAGGCTTAATTTACTAAGTTAAACTGTGCACTCTAACTGAGGCATGTCTTGTCTGAGCCAAGTGTCAAAGACAACAATAATTAACACCAATTCTGTTTGGTTGGTACGTGGCACTTGTAGTTTTTTAAATTCACTTTATTTTAGCACTAAAAATATTAAATTTATAATATAAATAAATAAGTCTAAAAAATAATCTATCTTGTCACATATACACTCTGAGACATAAAGTCTAAATATAACCCCTGAAAGTGACTATAATTTTTAATGAATTTGTACTTTGGATTGTAATTGGTATACTGATTTAAGATCAAATTATGTTATACTTGGACAAAACATGTACTTAGACAAAACTTGTCATTAATAATACTCAGAATGGGCTGGTACATACAAACAATATACAGAATATTAATATCAATTAAATATTATGAAATGAAGCTATAAAATTTTCATAATTAAAATCATTAATATACTTTTTAAATCTCTATTAGATGCAAAATAATAAATATATTTTATTGGGAATGGCTTTTAGTTGGTATAAAAGGGATTGGGATAAGCACAAGGAAAACATGGCAAAATTGGAGGCACTGATCAATAAGCTGGTTGTAGTGGTGGCCAAGATTAAGGAGGTTAATCAAAAGGTCAAGGACAAGCTTAAGAAATTGGGTCTAGAAGGTGACTAACTTAACAAACTTACAGTGATGGTGTTGAAGAGCAAAATACCAAATACAACAGACAAACTTGCAACCAGGCTCTTAAATGTAGAGGAAGATGTTCTCACCAACCTTAAGGACAAGCCATAGGGGTTTACACTCGCAGAGGCGTGGGCAAAGGATCCAGAGATGTTTGAGAAACTAAAAAGTAAAAAAAACAGAAAATAACAGAAAATGACTAGCAACCTGCAAGTGAAAAGACAGCAACCACCAGAATTAACTCATTCTGTAAGTCAACTTACTGAGTTTTGACAATTTGTTGACATTCAGTAAGTTGACATTATTTTAGTATTTATCTGATGGAAGCAGGCATTTCCAAAACTAAGCTAATTTTTCATAGTCAACTATTAAGTCAGAATTTAAAAATTAAAAAGGAACTGTCATAAGGTCAACACCATTTAAATAAAGGATTATTTTTAAGCCAAAAGACTAAAATAATTTACTATGAAAATGTAAGTTTCTTTGTACTTTTACATTAAGGTTGACTACAGTAAGTAATATCTGAAAGTTGACCCAATTAAGAATCCATAAATTTCTTAATAAAATATTCACAATATTCTAAAAATAACTACTTTTTATACTTCATACTACTATTTTTATTAAATATATATTAAGATAAGCATTAAATAAAGACATATGCCAACTTTCAGAACATTCTTTGTATTATTCAGATATTTAATGTTATGTTAAACCCATTGTATTGATATATAGCTTATTTCCATAAGTCCACTTAGGCCAAAATGCATATGTTAGAACAGGAATTTATATATTTATTTATAATGTTGACTTTGTGTCAATTTGACACGTCACCTAAATTGCAACAAAGGGCTTTAGCTAATCAAACAAAGTGACATAGTTTAAGCAAGATTTTATAGGAGAGTTACTAGAAAAGAACTCTGACTGCCTCCATGTTGACACCTTCACTGGTTTATTACTAAAACACTGCCACTTAACAAAAAGTACACATAAAATGGTATGATAATTCAAGCCAAAGTATCCAGGGCTGTACTTTAGACTTCCATCTAAAATCCCTATTTTTTAGCTTTCATAAGCTACATATGCAAATATTTAATTTTTTAAATTAAGAAATAATCAAATTTGGCCTTAAAAAACCAACTCTGGAAAATATTAACTAAGCTTTATAAGTGATTTACATAGTGTTTTTCTAGTTTAATCCTGACAGTCAGTTGCTGACAGTCAAAATAAAGCATTTTTTATGCTGAAAAAATAAATTAAATATTTTTGACTATTGTGACTACCATAATGTAAAAAAAATTAAGCATGGTTTTTATCTATTCTTTACTAATAAACTAGCTCAAAAAGCACTTTCCATACTTCTATAAACTATTTAATTAATAATAAGCTTTAAAACAAGTGATTATTATTTAATATTATTCATGTTTCACATGATTATTATTAATTTATGAACTGTATTCTAATTATTGTAAAACTAAACTTCTAGGAAGCCACAAAAAAACCCCAAGTCAATCAAGAAAGTGCCTGAATCCCCTGGAAAGGCCCAAAGTCCCTACCCCAACAAAAAATAAGCCAAATAGCCCTCAAAGAAACAGAAGGCAAAGGAGAATACCCCAGAACCTGAAAGCAAAGAGCCCTCCCCTGACCCCTCCTCTTCTCCAAGATGGTACCAATCAGAATGAGATGAGATTCCACTAAACAAGCACGTAATAAAGAAGATATCTAAGATTCCAGAACCCCAGCCAAGCCCAGATGAATCAAGATCAAAGGAATCAAGCCCCAAAGAATCAAGCTCATCCCAGTTCAAGAAGTGCAAGTTTCCAATTATAGATAAATCCCCTCCACTGCCCAAGGAATCTGCACCTCCATCCTCCTCATTAAGTATCAATAAAGAAGATCCTGATGATTACATGTCTGACTATCATCAAGCACTAATTGGCCCATAAAATCCTAAAAAGGTTCACAATATATGTAACGTCAAAGGAGAGTTTAAGCTTACAAAGAAGTTCCCTTGGTTTTCCCCTCTAATTTATGTCAAAGGAGGTGTAAGTTTAGTCTGTGATGGCTATGTTTTCAATTGCAACAATCAGAAGAGAGAAGGAAGAAGAAAGAAATATTTGTGTGAAGATAGAAGCTGCACTTCCAGGATTAACACAGAAGGATGGGATAAAGTCACTAGTGAAAAAGGAGAGCACACATGAAATGCTCCAATTAATCTTATTGAAAAGCTTCTAAAGTGATACCTTACCAAATGGTTCCAGTATCCAAAGATATCAAGGCTTCTGATCTGGCAGTTTAGGCCACTACACACCTAAGTAATGAGAACCTGAAGCTCATCCCTGATTGCACTCTGTTAATAAAGTACATATGTGACAAACACTGTGATCTAGTCCCCCATAAGAAATCTTCCATGGTCCGAGGAGAGTTAGTCTTGACAGAAGAGCTGAAGATGTTCAATGATGATGATATATTCCTTTTACATGATGGTGGGCCTACAGCAGAGGCAAGAATTATATGCTGGGCTACACAACAGAACCTGTAGCAGTTAAGAGTCTCAAAGACCAGTTATGTGACAGTACCTTTGCAGTATGCCCCCACCTTTTTTTACCAACTATGGGTTGTACATTCCCATATTGAAGGCAAGGTGCTCCCATTTACCTACTTTCTACTTCCTGGGGCAAAAGAAGAGATCTACACAAAGGCCTTTAAAATCCTTCAGGAGGGCATCAAAGCCCTATCCAGTAATAAATAGTCCCCCTGGCCATAACACTAGAGCCAATCCAGATAATGATGAAAAAGATGAAGCTACCCTTACTGCAGAACAAGAAGCTCATGATAGAGAATTTGGCTCTTTGACTATAATCATGGACTATGAAACTGACCAGTATAACACTTTTGTAAATAAATTTTATGGAGAGGTCCAGGGGTGTTTTCCATTATTGAAAGGCTGTCAACAGGCAACTAAAGGGTCTATCTGAGCTCAGCAAGCTCCACTGTCTAGATACATCAGGAAAGTGCAAGCTCTTAATTCAGTAGTTTGTATCACTAGCCTTTGTAAAGCCAGAGAATACCAACAAGCATTTGGCCTTCTATGCCAAGAAACATGATGATGCCTTCTATCTTTTCATCAAATATTACAAACCACAGTGGATTAGACTTAAGGTCACTAAGTGCCAAAGCAAGTCCAGAGCCAAAGCCGACTGGAACTGCTATCAGAAAGTTCTTAAAGATGAGATAAAAACTACTTCATCTTTGGAGGGCTGGCATAAGCATATCAAGTCCTCCTTTAGAATCAAGCCCAGATACAACACCTTCTATGAGCACCTCAAAGTCCAACAGGGGAAGACAGTTGCAATCATCAGAGATATTGAGAACCGCCCATCCAAGAAGAAGAGAGCCACCAAAGAGAAACAATATCAAGAGAAGATCAAGGACATTGTCAAGACCAAATATAAGCTTTCAGAGATTGGGGAATATATAAAGAAGATTGCCACAGTTCTTAATGGCAACCAGGTGATCAAAGTCTAGATTTTAATTAAATTTATTGAGTATTGTCTAATTTTGTATGTAGTTCTTTTATGTTCAGTATAATGTTTTTAAATAAATAGTTACATTAAATAACTCATTAATAATTTATGATACTGTTTTTATAAAATTGGTTAATTTTTTCTTGATAGCTTGATGCCTTAGGCTGTAATATATGGCTTATATTGGTATTTTACTAGTAAATTATATGTTTTTAGTTTTTTAATACAAAAAATTTGTATGTTATTGTTTCTGATTATTATATTTTCCTATAGTATGTGAATTTTTATGTATTAACTTTTGTTTATTGGTTTTTTATTTATTTTTATAAGTGGGAAAAATATTTTATAGTAAAGATAGCTAATTTCATAGGGAATTATTTTTGAAGTGTATTTTTATGAATTCTTTAATTGGCATGTATATTTCTTATGGACTTTTTTGAATTTATGTAGTCACATTACCCTAAAAAGTATTTTGAAGCTTATTTTTTATTAAGTAAAATGTTCAGCAACAGGTTTCTGCTTATTAAAAAGTGTCAACATTTAGTCTGCATGAGTAAAAAATCAATTCTGACTTTCCAATGCTGTCAACGTTAAATTAATCTCAATTCTGATTATTGACATATAGTAAGTTGACTTGCAGAATGATTTAATTCTGGCAGTTGCCAAAAAGACTCATGAAGCAGCCCCTGTCAAGGAGGCAACAGGTGTGACAAAAATTGACAGATAATAAGAAGATGTCTCTATATGGTGGGGTATCACCACACAGATCCACATATAGTTGATTATTAACCACCAAAAAAGCTTCAAATACTGTTTTGTAAAATTTGCAAAGGATACACTTTGGTTCAACAAGATAATTAAACCCAACCAAAAGAGTCCAAGGTAGATTGCCTGAGAAAGGATTAAAGTATTTTCAGCGTAAAATTCTGGGCATTGATAAGGTAGCACATCTCAGCTTCAGGTTAAGCAGGAAAGACACCAATATTCTGGGGCATTGGAGTAACATAAGGAGGCACAGAAAAAAAGTACCCAAAGCAGGGCCACATCTACCAGTAATAATTTGACTTATGATCAAGTTATACAGGATGTAGCAGAGTAGACCCACTACAGGATGCATTTAAAATAAAATTTAGACCAGAAGATTATTTGGTTTTATTGAGTAAATTTAGGGAGGACTCAACTCTTAGAGTTGAACAGTGAAAAATTTCCAATATGTACCAAATTTTAACTAATCAATACCACAGGGATCCATGGCTCCTATTCTATCTGCACCATCTAAAGAGTAATTTGTCCAGTACGCAAAAAACCCTTGAGTGGCTAATTTCTGGCAACTGTTCTGATAAATGAGGTTGTATCAAGTGAGTCCCAGATTATGTCTATTTATCAGTGTCAACTTACACAAGGCAATCAAATCAATCTGATAAACTAGGGCGGCAGTAACCAGTTTCCAATCAACAGTTTGGTTTAAATCTGTCAACTTGGTTAACCTGGATAATGATTACTTGACTTCCAAGCCTTGCATTTAGGACAGTTAATACTGTAAATTCAGAGCCTAAACATGAAAATGTGGGATTATCAAATCCTTGGTCCAAATTTTTAAATCACATTTGCAGGCAACTCAGCTGAGTGAAAAATAAAATATTTAATAAAATCAACCATTTAATTTGCCTTTTTTGATTCATTTAAATAGGCAAATTTAAAATCCCTTGAGCTGATAACTCAACTAACTAAAAACAAAACACAACAAGCAAATTCAGGATACATGGAGCAGAAATCAGGAATTCTAATGTACAATTTGAGATTTTCTGTAAGTCTAACAAATCATAGACAACATGGAAAAATGAAAAAATATGAAATTTTGGGATTGTCAAATCCAAGAACCAGATTTCAAATCAAAACAAGATGAATTTGAAATAAATATAAATTATGAGCATCTCAAACAGGAATTCAAAGGATCTGGAGTGAATTTGTGCTAATTCTTTTAGCAATCATAGGCATTCTCAAAAATCACCCTATTTTATTTTAGGACGGCTAAAATTTAGATGCTTGATTACAGTAGATTTCAGAAAATACTAATAATAAAAAGAATTACATATTACAATCTATTTTTTATCAAGTTGTCTTTTGTTAGTGTATTGATAGTTTATTTGCTGTTGATAATGTGCTTTCATTTAATTGGATAGTTTCACCTCCAGTTGCCTTGGCAATGGGAAATCAAGTCACCTCCCCAAGGCCAGCTGTGGTTGCAGAGGTGACTTGATTTCCTATCACCGATGAAACTGGAGGTGAAATTATCCATATAATGAAAGCATACTGTCAACAGCAAATGAACCATCAACACATCAAGGAAAAGGCAACTTGATGAAAATAGATTGTAATATATAATTCTCTTTATTATTAGTGTTTTCTAAAATCTACTGTAATAAAGCATCCTTAATAACAAACCATTAGCACATAGTGTAGTAATCCTGTGATGTTTCACTTTGAAGTTTTTTCTTTCCCACCTCTCCTTCTTCCTTGAAACTTTTAAAAAAATTCAAGGAAGAAGGAGGATGGCTCATATATCCTTATATGTGTTTGTGGTTGCTATATTAGTGATTTAGAGTGCAGAATGTTGTATAATTCCCATGCTTAGACAATTTTACATCTCATTTAATTTTCATGTCTAAACATGGCTATCAAGATTGAATTTTTCATTTGATTTTATCTAGAGTGGAGCTTTCTGATTTGGACTGATTTTTCCTAGTTTCTTACTGTACATTCAATTTGGATTCCAAATCCGGCATTTATTATTTGAGTTTACTAGTGGCATTCAATTATGATTTGAAATTTGGTTCTTGGATTTGATAATCCTGCAATTCCAAAAAACATAGTAAACTTAATGAAACTGGTTGATGTATTTAAACACTTCAAATCTGATTCCAGTTTATTCATTTTATCTGTTGGAAATATGCAGTTAGACTTGAAATTTGCAAAGTGTCTATGAGTTCCCCGCATTTTTAAAAATTCAAATAAAAATACAAAGAATTTGATTTAATTTAAAAAAAGTCATCCCACAAAAGTGATTCAAAATTTGGACCAAGGATTTGACAATCCTGCATTTTTATGTTTAGGTTCTGAATTTACAGTACCAGGCATTATGGAAACTACCGTGAAAAATAGTAAGGATATAGAAGAAGGTAAAAAACAATATTAAATAAATAAAATGATTTTACTATTTTTTATTTTCAGATGAGCACAAAAGCTTAGTCCAACACTTACTGAACCCACATGTGACCCAGACCTTTTACAGAAACTATGTATCCCACATTAGGCCTCAGCTGGTTCTGACGCCAGCTGTCTGATCTAAAAAATTTAGAAAAAATCCAAAAAAATTACCCTATCAACCTAACACAACTTGCAGAGCTCCAACCAAAACCAGATGATACTAAATGATGGGTCAAGGATTTGGCTGCAGCCCCAAAGATTCAACTCAACCAGTATGTTCTTCCCCCCCAAAAAATCTGTAGACTATCTGTCCTCTTTGTCTGGGACTTTTATAACACCATTCTGTATCACAACTTATCCAAAATGGAGAGAGGACAAGAAGAAGTCTGGTTCTTTTTGCCCAAGTACACAATGTTGCATGACCTAATTTTTTAAAAGAAAAAGTAACCACCCTTACTTACAGTTTTTCTGCCATACTGCCTTGTGTTGAGGGTGCCCTTAGATACTTTGAGACCTCCTGGTGCTCTTGCAAGACTTGCATCCCACTGACCAAGGAAAAATCATTGCAACTATGTCCCTAAAAGATAAAATAAGTACCCTATATAATAAATGTCATGTGTTTTCAGCCCTGTTTGCAGGGCAGAAACTTCACTTAATTGTTTACCTAGGTCTTGTTATAATGATAAGGATTAAAGCGGAGGTTTGAAACACACTAGAAATAATAATTAAGTTGGAAAAATTTGAAATTTACTAGATGGAAAAAGAATTGCATCTGGGTACAGCTCAATAGAGCATGTTATTTAGGACACAGTTATTCTCACTGCCACCTATGTAATGTCAAATCCTCCCAAAAATATCCTCCTGGTCAATTGTATCACAGTCCTCCCATACTCAAGCTTCTTCAAGCTATATAGTATGGGAGCCATGTCAACATATGTTTTGGCAATAGAAATTTCCATTTTATTTCAAAGACAAATCCTGGAATTCCATCAGTCTCATCCCCAATAAAGCTCCTCAACTCAAATAAAAGCTTTAATCTTTTATATATTTACTTTTAAAATCTAAAACTATTTAAATCATTCATCTATAAAAAATAAATACATTATAAAAATAATTATTTTACATATATTCATTCATTCATACTCCTTTGAATTATTAATTTTTATTATACTTGATGGTATATCAATCAGAATCACAGAAAATCATCAATACAATTTAAACCAAATAAAAAATACAAACTAAATATGCAGAATTGCTAAGCCTTCAATTGATTGGCTGCTTGAAGAGGCACATTGGGAGAAAAAAATCAGTGTGACCATATAATTTAGCCACAGTCTCAGCTGAACAGTATGGACATTGTCCTTCAGTAAATTGAACAAATCATATGGCTCAGATGGTGTCCCCTTATTGAAAACCCACTTGAGCCACCCAAAATCTTCTCAGTTGGATTAAGGAATGGGGAATAGGTGGGAGGAATAAAAGGTGTAAAAGTGCTGTAGCCAATTGCTGAGAGTCAATTTCTTTACCAGGCTCAATCATTAGGAACTCATTTAGAACATCAGCCGCCTTGTGTAGCCCAACATTATCCAATACAATAAAATTGGTGAAACCCAAACTAGTGACTCAGAGGTGCTCTCAAACTAACCAGAGAAATCCAAGAAATGTCCTGCTGTTGTGCAATCCTTTGACCATTTGATAGAGCTCAATACCAAGGGGACCAAGAAGGGCTACTATAGAGTATACAACAGAATGCACAGCTGCACACCAAGTTACACCATCTTTTTTACCTTTAGGCACATAGCCGTAGACATTTGTGAGATTAGGCTGATTGACCACAAATGATCAGGCTAATCATTGCACGCAGATCTTTATCAGTTACACGCTGTATTATCACTAGGTTATCATTACATTAAGTGTAGTGATTATACACCGTATAGTCATTTTGTTTATTATAATTGATATTGTAGCTATATACTATGTATTGTTAGTTTATCCTAATAGATGCAGTGATTATACACTGTATAATTAAAAATTTATTATAATTGATATGACAAGTATATGCTATCTAAATGTTATCCAATATAGTGATTATAATGGATTACACAGTGTTTAATCTTGAAATCATCAATCATATATTGCTCATTTTATCCTACTGGATGTTGTATCAACTCAGTCCCACCCAGCCTGATGGATGTATATGAGTATATCAAACAAGTGATGCACATATGGCTAAGAAATATCAAGTTTGGATCAGCATCACACGGGGTATAATTGGTTCCTTATTGGTTTGGGTCAGTATTACATGGCAGATAATCTACGAGTCAATATTGGATTAGGTCTTCTTTTATACAGCGTATAATCCCCAATTCAAATTGTTGTATTAATAAGAAGAAGGCTTTCCAGCCAGTAAAGGGTCACTGATTAAGCCCTGGAAATGAAATACTGGAATTATACCTTCCAATGTAGGAGGACTGAACAGGGGCCATTTCTAAGCTTTAACCAAATATGGTGTAATTTCCTAGCGCAATAAAAGGCGTGTAAGGATACAGACAATCAATAATTGCCAGTAGGCTATCTCAAGAAGAGTGTAGGCTGTAGCTGAAGCGCCATGTACGCCTTGCTAAGGCCAGTAGCAGCACACGTGCCAAGGACAGCCAATCAGGATAGGCGCAGACAGCAAAGATGGCCCTTTTGCAAAGGTAGCCACTGAGAACTGTCTGAAAGGACAAGAACAAGGGTTATTGCAGTATATATTGATACAGGCACCTGAAAGAATGATAATAAGTTCTTAGTTACACCTGGATAGATTGTAGCCGCTGGCTAGATTGTACTCCAGTTTCAATAAACATAATTATCTTCAAAGTTCTATTTTATTTTAGTCTGTAGTGCTCTTGCATAGGATTAGGTAGAATACATTAGTAAGGCTAACATATATTTGTAGATTTGAACATACCAGCAATAACCCCAGTTGCTCAACAGCAGTGCACATGGCAACACAAAGTGTCATGAATGATATTTCTCCCAAAAGAAGTGGTAAACTCCAACTAGGAGGATCAAATACATGACCTGGCTCTGATGGGTGTGGGGATCCTGCAGACCCTTGGGCCAGCTGCCTGCGTTTTTTACAGCTAGCCAATGAGAGATCTGGAACAGACAGCACTTTCAATCTGATTATTCAGGGGGATTTTCAGGCCTGCTGGCCACAAATTTGCAGAGTACATAGGAGTGTCATAGACTGGTGATTAATCCATACCAATCTAGATTGCTGGAAGCGTTGAAACCACATGATGTCATCCCTGTCAAAGCTGATGGGCTATCTGAAAGGGGGTTTGCTTCTCAGCACAATGAGTCAAAATCCAAAGGGATTTAGATAATTGGCTAGAAAACCAGGCTGCCTGGACATGTGATCTCTGGCATGAGAGTGACTCAGAAGTTACTCCAGAAGATGCACAGTTCATGGGGCAAAGGTTGACCTGGCGTATAGTTTCTAAAGGTCTCTTGATCCAGGATGACAGGAACACCAGTAGCAATGATGAAGCCATGAAGATGTTATTTTTGGACCGTCAGATGGAGGTCATTCCAACAGAAGAAATGCAAGACCATAAGGTCCATAATGGGCCTGGAACTCTCAGGCTGGAAGAGACTGAGCAACTTAGCTATCAGGTGATGGTTCAATCCAAACTTAGTATTTTTGAACAATATTCAAACTCTGTGAAGTCTTATTAAAATGGTATTGATATTATGAAATAAGATTATGGGACCTTGATTCTACCATTTTATTACTTATTTAATCTTGGTATTTTACACTTCCCTACTATTCCAATAGAAAATCCCAGCCTGATAGCCTGCATTCCTGATAAAAATCCCAAAACCTGGCCTGTGTTTTATTGTCCACCCAGAGCACTTTTTGGCCTGCTGCAGTTCTCTGAATATCCACTTAAATTGGAACACAAGAAGTTTAACTTGGACAATATCATCCACTTTTATTGTCTGGCCTAACAGAGAACTCCACAGACAGTCTATCACAAGGGAGCCTGGTACCAGCACCCAGCCGCCATATTCTGTGAGAAGCACAATTATTTGCCTGTCTATCAGACAGATATGGAAGCGTCCTTAACACCCAAAACTGACCACTTGTCCCCAGCCCAGATCTGTCTCCTATCACAGCCAGTCAATATGCAGGCATAGCCTACATTATCTTGGCTAGGTTAGTTGACACCATGGTGACCTCCACCAGACCTTGGTCCTTGGTAGGCCTATCAGCATCTTATCTCCTCAAGTTAGCACCCCTCTTATGGTGGGCTCTTCTCTCCTCCCAACAGAGCAAGTTGGCCGCTGAGGCAAATAGAATCCCAACCAGGATGTGGTATCCTGACACAAAGAACAATTTTTTAATGTAGTAAATCTTTACTGTGCACTTCTCCTTGAGAGCAGTGAATGTCTTGGTTTTTTTTTGATGGTTCTTGGTATCAATTGGGCTGCTCTAATTGTAAAGAGAAGCTCCAAGTTTTTTCCATGATAATCTTAAACTCTTCACTACACAATAGCAGGTGGAAACCAAACCCTCAATTCTGAAAGTGAAATCAACCATTCACTGAATATTAGTCAATTCAAGACAACAGTTTCAATTGATCCATTGGCAGATGGCCCACTTATTTTCCTTGATCAATAGGATTGGTTTGCACTCAGATTTCTCTGAAAGGAGATCAATACCCATTTTCAAGAACTTAGAATAGAGCCTATGGGCAGACTTTCTAAAATACCAACAATTGCTATGGCCTTCTTGTAGTCTTGTGTCATATTAACAAACCTGATAAAGTTCTTGCGGGTGGCATCAGGGATGACATGGTACTTGGCTTTTTTGGTATTGGGAAGCAACTCCACAGGCTTGACCACATCACAGGGCATAGGAACTTGGCTGTATAACATAGCAACCTTTTTCAGCACCTTCTGCCCATCAGTGGTTTGATAGTATTGTGGCTCCTTATTGTTACCTTTCCCTTCACTATTACTCACATAAGGCTTGTATATGGTATCTAGAATAGGCTTTTAACTATTTATTAGACTGATAAAAATACCATCTGGTGGTGTACAGGGGTGTACACCAAAGAAACTCTCTAAAAAATTGTGTTGTTTACTGTTCTAGTGAAGGTGACTTTGGTGACTTTCCTAGACAGCTCGGGAATTCTGGGATTAATACTAGTTGCTCTTCCTGTCTGGGTGCCCTGGGTTTGTTCTTGTGTCCATGTGGCTTGAGTATCACTCCCTACATCAGAGCTACTACCAACTTTCACCTCCTGGATTATACCACTCTGTTCTTTGACCCATAAGGGCATCCCTGTCCACACTGTACTCCTCTGGTTCCTTGGACCTGATGTTGTGATGTGTTTATTTTGGTACTAAAATCAGTAAAATTAAATCATTTAACTTTATGAATTTCTTATTATAACTTTTATTTTTCTAAATATAGTAACCAAAAGCTTATCATCACTATTACATATTCCATATTAGGTTATAAAATTTCTATATTAATTAGTTTTAGTTGTAATTTTGCACTTAAAGCTGTATGTATTGATAATTTTGATTTATTTAATTTTTTTAAAAAAAGCATGAACTAATAATATTTATTTCCACTTTCTGCTCTATATTGTATATATTAATTAGATTTTACTGGTAACATTATTATATATTCATTGATTTTTTTTGATATTTTATATTTTCATTGCTCTTTCAGCTGCTATTAGGGTTTATTGTTAGAAAATATTTTGACTTTTGTGACTGAGTTGCATGTGTTCATAAAAACCATAGTAGATTTGTTCTGTGATTAAAACTCATGTGTTCTAGTGTTTGGTACATTTGTTATTGAATCATCATACATTTGTTCCCATTTTTCATAGTTGTTATGTGACTGGACATTTTTACCAAATAGCACACATTTAGTGTAGAATTAGCTCTATTAATATCAATAGAGTTGAAATCTTTTTCTTTAATAAACAAATTTAATCTTAACTGAACAATTTTTTATTTCAACAGGTTATAAAACCACATCAATGATGATTTGAATTAAATTAAATTTTTAACAACCTCATATAACTCTATCATATCCAAGGCACTGTATGTGAAGCATGACTGCCATGATTATTTTGGAACATTATACCAGCTCATACACTGGTACCTCTGCCATGTATTACTACTTATGAGGAGCAACTTTGTGGGAACTTAGAAGATGGGTTTGGAGAAGAAGAGTAATTTTATTAGTTAATACTTTAAGCTTATATATTGTGTTTGATGTGACAGGGACTCTGGGGTTCCTGTTCACCAGTCCCCAAAGTGTGTCCTGAGTCATAGCCAGGGACCGGCTTGGAGGAGTTGTCATTCCCTAACAGTAGTGAGTGGTTGGTCAGAAGCTTGTACTTGGCCTGCATAAGTACAAACTCTTCCAGCACCTTCCCAATTACTAGACAGGCTTCCCCATCATACACTTGTACTTCAGTGGGCGCTAGTCCTTCTGTGAGCTGAGACCAATCCTTTAACAGACTAGTAAATTTATTTCCTATAAAATCCCCCCTATGTGTCATCTCAAGATGCCTAGTCACTTTTTCCCGCTCCTCCTGGGAAGACTTACTGGAGGAAAATCTTCTACAACCTTGGCAATAGGTATCTTCCTCCCCTTGGCTAGGGTAAAAGATATGGAGCAGCTTACTCAGGGCTTGTATTTTTATCTTGGGAAAATTTGGGCAGGGGTTGTAATAGGCTTTTATTCACAGTTGGAAGGAAGATCCCCTTAGAAACCTTCTGATATAATGCCTGGGTAGAGGGAACAATATGGGTTTGCCAATACTTGGAGTCCTCCAACAATCTCTTGGACTCCTTGTACTTGGTCTTGGACTTATTTACCTTTATCTTGGGCTCCTGAGCTTTGGTCTTGGGCTCATGTGGTCTGTTTCAGCTCAGGTTTATTAACTTTAGCACTGTCTGCTGTATCTTGGACTTCTGCACCTTTAGATTGGTCTTTAGCTCCTTCTATAGTCCTTGTGGCCTTTGTAATCCACTTGATCCAGTCCCTGAAGAGTCTCAGATAGCTCCCCCTTCTATAGCTCCTTGTTTCAGTCCAAAATTCCTCTCAGAACTCTTCTTTTCCAAAGCTTAAAATATCCAGTTTTTCTCTCTACAATATATTAAACTTTAAAACTTACTTCAGCCAATGAAAGCCTTGAACCTTTTGCTTCTGCACCTCATTTCTTAGGCTTTAACTCTTAAGTTAAAGCCCTCAAAACACTGATCAAATAAACTTCAGCTTGCAGTCAATCATAGCCTTGATTTAACTGTTTTGCCAAACATTTTGCCAAAATGACTTGCTCTTGACTATGCTTTAAACTTGAAGCTGTCTTGCTCCAGGTAAACAACTTCTTCGCGTTTTGAATGGTTTCACCGTGATTCCTATCACGTTTCTCCAGAAAATCTCGAGCGCTTTTGCCTATGTTCCACATAGGCATTTTTGAACCCTTGATTCTTCAACGTTTCCTTGAGTTTCTCTGCATTTTTCTCCATGTTTTTCAAATTCAAACTTGTCTGTTGCTCACCTTTTTGCCTCTCCTAGTTGTTCTTGGCAAAATTTGCATATTTGCCCTTACAGTTTCTCTGTCCTGTTTCTGGCCTCTTTCTGGCTCCTTTCTGCCCAACTTTAACTTAATAAATTCACAGTCTAATCACTGTAAATAGTTTCTTTTTCTCTTTATTTTCTTTATATGATATCTAATTATTTTATATCATATCTTTGGCAGCCTAAAATTCTTATTTAACTGCTTCTTATATTAATAATTCCTCTCCTAAGACACCAAAATCAGCATTCCAGCCTCCATTTCCAATCTGGCTAGTCCTTCCACAACATCTTCTAGTCCTGAATTATCATGTTCTGGTACTTCAACCAGTTCTTCAACCACATCTTTCAGCTCTTTAGCTGAAAAATCCAATAGTCCATCTTAGTCAACAAACAGCTCATTCCCGTCTTCAAACAGCTTATTTCCATAATCAGTCCTCCAGCTACTCCTTACTAGGAACCACCTTGGTTCCACCTGCACAATGAACCTTTTTTATTTCCAAACTTCACCATGAACCAACATTCCCTCAACTATTCTTCATTGTGATCAAACAGTCCTTCTTACTAGTCTTCTCTGCTGATCCCATCAACCACTTCAATTCTTTATCTCAGTCCCTATTACCAGAACCTGTAGACCCTGGCATGATTCTACATTGAACTGGCTTTTGACGGGCCCTTGCAAATGGCAATCCACTTAGGCCATTCAACCATAGATCATCAATTTTATGTTGTTGTTTTACTCACCCAGGTGATTAAATCTGGGCTTTCAGTTTCAAATTAATCAGCTTTACT
>QTSX02007301.1:61037-153062 GCA_014839935.2 Entomophthora muscae
ATGATATCTAATTATTTTATATCATATCTTTGGCAGCCTAAAATTCTTATTTAACTGCTTCTTATATTAATAATTCCTCTCCTAAGACACCAAAATCAGCATTCCAGCCTCCATTTCCAATCTGGCTAGTCCTTCCACAACATCTTCTAGTCCTGAATTATCATGTTCTGGTACTTCAACCAGTTCTTCAACCACATCTTTCAGCTCTTTAGCTGAAAAATCCAATAGTCCATCTTAGTCAACAAACAGCTCATTCCCGTCTTCAAACAGCTTATTTCCATAATCAGTCCTCCAGCTACTCCTTACTAGGAACCACCTTGGTTCCACCTGCACAATGAACCTTTTTTATTTCCAAACTTCACCATGAACCAACATTCCCTCAACTATTCTTCATTGTGATCAAACAGTCCTTCTTACTAGTCTTCTCTGCTGATCCCATCAACCACTTCAATTCTTTATCTCAGTCCCTATTACCAGAACCTGTAGACCCTGGCATGATTCTACATTGAACTGGCTTTTGACGGGCCCTTGCAAATGGCAATCCACTTAGGCCATTCAACCATAGATCATCAATTTTATGTTGTTGTTTTACTCACCCAGGTGATTAAATCTGGGCTTTCAGTTTCAAATTAATCAGCTTTACTTCCCAGAGGCCTGATCACACCAAGTTCTGCAGCTGCTTCTCCAAGCAAACCACCTTGATGACACCTCTGAGCAAATCTATGCCCTCCAATGCTCACTTTGGGTTCTCCTTAAAGCTCCCATAGGGGCATAAACAAGGACATCCTACCAGTCCGTTAGGTAGGATGCTTGCTCACAGACCTCCTGTAACCGTATCAGGGTACATAGAGCCCTCAGAGCTCTTCCCCTCCCTGGCAGCCTGCTCTATCCCCCAGGGGTCCAAAACTTACAGCCCTGGTAGGCAAGTCCCCTACCATGCTAGAATACACTTCTACCCTGGCATCCCACATTACCTGCCAGGGTCTAAACATCTTCCAGCCTGAGTAGCAAACGCTACCCATCAGGCTGCATCACTCCCCACCCCAAGCAGCCACAGTTCCCTGCTGGGTGAGGGCCTCTATCCCACATCAGCCAATATCTACTGCTAGGTGAAGACAACATCTGCCCCTAGTAGTCTTTACACTTACTAGCTAGGCCTTACCTTCCCTAGTAGCCATCATTTCCTACTAGGCCTCTACCTGCCATAAACCAACAACACATGGACCATCTTTAGCATAGTGTCTTTATTTGAAGCCAAATCCACCCTTGCCTGCAAAATCATTTAAATATGGATCATCACAGGGACTCAAGTTGGATCCAAGATTGGAGGTCAAGTGTGAGCCAGATTAGAATAGCTTTATATCTTGATAGATCACAGGAAATTGGTTGGCTGAAGAATTAGGAATTTCAACCCTTTCATTGGAATGGCGCCACATCAGGCAATGGCTGGATGTTACTTGTGTTGGCAACAGCCAGAATGCTGGTACATCCAGATCCTCAACACTAATACCAAGGATTTAGGCTCAATTAGGGGTATGAATAAATCCCTCATAAACCTAAAAACTATTAGCTTGCCTCTGTTGGCAATTCAATAAATCTAAAGAAGCTTATTTGCCAGTGTTATAATTGTGCACCAAGGGAGTCAGTGACAACTTTGTTGATCAGCTGATCCTTGCCAAAGATAATAAGCTATATTTATATAAAGAGGGCTTCCTTTCCCACAATATGTATTAAATGCAAAGAAGAAGAGTATCTTTTGTTTCACTAGCCATGGTTTGTTTGAAATCCTTAAATGAACAACTTTTATTTCAGATGAAACCTTTTTGAAGCTCTTTAACCAGCTTTGGAACATCTATGACAATGATATCACTTTAGTTCTTCCTTTATTTTTTACTATCTTCCCAAAAAAGATACCTATGTCTATGCTCTCACTAATTTTAAGGAAAATTTAGAATAACATATTTCCACAATTAAAAAGCCACCAAGGCATATTAAAGGGCATAAGAAGAATCAACTCATCCCAAATAGGATGATGATGTCTCTAATGAAGGAAAATGAAATTATATCTTAAATATTTATCTAGCTGTTAATTTGATCATGCTCAGGAATATGCTTTTATCAAGGTCTTAAAGAGCTCTACTTAGGTTACTGGTTTCACTTATTACAAGCACTCTACTGCTTCCTCTAAAAATTCTCTGTTTAAATAAGTTTATAAATAAGAAATGAAGTAAAGAGACTATAGACACTTTAAACTTATTTGATGCCATGGCTATAGCAATAAAAAAGAAAGACAATATCTTCATGATGAGCTTGTGTATCATAACTATACTATTTTCAACCAGGCTAGCTTTCATGCTTGATTGATTAATTTGAGACACAATTTAGATTTTTTTCTAAAAGCACACAGTATAAGAACTTTTTTACTCAGTCATCTGAAGCTGCTTCATAGAGATAAAAATGACCTAATTAGTGACATATCATCTCTTTAAAAGTGGAATAGCCAATTTACTATCAGTCATAGGTTAAGAATCCAAAGTTTAGTAAGAATTCATTTTGTCAAAGACCTCAATGTGCAAGTATTCTGGTAATCACTGGCACAAGTAACATCCAGCCATTGCCTGGTTTGACGTCAATAAAATGAAAGGTTTGGCATTTCTAATTTGGCAGACAATCAATATTCTATGACCGTCAGATATCCAGCTATTCTAATCTGGCTCAAACCACACCTTCAATCTTTGATCCAACGTGATTTCCTGCCACACCAAACACAATATATAAGCTTAAAATATTATCCAACAAAATTACTCTTCTTCTTCAAACCTATCTTCCAAGCTTCCCCAAAAGTTGCTCTTCATCAAGTTCACCTCAAGACATATCATTTAATTTCTGCTACCTCTTAAAGATTGGCATGAAAATCAATTAATCCTCTCCCACATGTACAAAGGCTGTGCTAAATTAGCAGGATAACTTCATGTCAGTCCTTGCCTAATATATCAAGGATAGAAAGCTGGTAATTGTGAAAACCATCTATGTTGCACTGTCAAACAATTTTTTATTCCTTTTACTGCTGCCAAGAATTCTGATCTCTATGGATTAACTGAACCATAACCCTCTTGACCTATTCAATAGCCAAGGTGCCACTGTCACTCTATCAATAAATTTTCAGAGGCCATAGATTAGCTCTCCTGATAGCTTTGGATAATTGGAATGTGTTAATAGTAGCCATTACTCTGAATTTGATAATTATTGAGAGCAAACTACTGTTTGACTGCATATAGCTGTGATAGAGTAAGGATCAAAGGGCATACTTGAATATTCTTTCATAATGTACCACTAATAAACCTCAAATATTTTTGGAAATATACTAGAAATCATCCCTATATGAGAGTAAAAATATCTGCCATTGCTCAATATACAAACTCATTCAAACTGGTAACCAATTGACAAGGTTTCAGGAACCTTGGATCAGATGCTGTCAAGTCCCTATTGTAAAGATAAAGGATGCAAGTCTTTGGAAACTAATTTTTACCCCATGCCAGCACAGATGCCTACTCTTGGGAGTAAAGCTGGAATTCTGAGGAACATATAGACTAGCCATTAAGAGTTAGAAGCGCCAGATGATAATCCTGGCAAGAGACTCAAAGACCCCATATATAAGAAGCTCCCTAATGTAAATATTGAGCCATATATAATCTAGTAGAACAGAAGGTATAAATCTTCTATTGCTTAAGTATCACTACTAAGCCACAGTTATTACTTAGAATTATCCAATTATCTCACAAAGCCTTGTCAGTACTTGCAGGTAACAAGTGTATCTGCCACTGCTAGTACCCTGTTGTAAAAGTTGAGAATGTTATATACATTGGGTTGGAAAAAGTATTGCCAGCCTGCTGAAGCCAAACACTGGGTGCTAGCTTAAGATTGTTGCCAGCCAACCCAAAATCAGATTTCTACACATAAGAGCCATAAACAAATATCCTCCCAAGATGCAAAATCTTGTCACCTGCTAAATAATTCTTCCTTTTGTCAGGGTACTGCGTCCAGGTAGTGCACCTGTTGGTCTTAGCTGCCAACTCAGGTTGCTAGGAGAAGGATGGGGCCCATCATAGGAGAGGCACTAACTTGATAAGGTAAGGTTATGAGCAGCCTATCATACCCCAGGGTCCAGTGGAAGAAACCATAGTGTTGACTAATCCTATCAGGGTGGTATAGGCTATGCCTGCATATTGGTTGGCAGATGGAGGTGTTGGTCTGGGGTTGGGGGCAAGAAGTCAGGTCTGGGTGTGAGAGGTGGTTCCATGTCAATTGATAGGCTGAGAGGTGATTGTATCTTTCAAGGAAATGTGGGGTGAGATGTTTGTACCAAGCTCCTTTGTGGAAAGCTGTTTGAGGGGCTCTCAGTCTTGCCAGGTGGTCAAGGCAGAGTCTGTTATCCAAGGTGAACTCATTTAATTATAGTTTGAGGGGGTATTCTGAAAGGTTTAATAGGCCGTATGGGGCCCTGTGGACAATAAAATGCAAGCCAGGGTTCAGGAACTTCATTGAACAGGTGATCCAGCAGGCCAAGTTTTTCTGTTGGAAAGTAGTGAAGTGAAAAACAGCCAAAACTAAACATGGAGTGAAATGATAGAACAAGGCTCCATTATCTCATTTATTCACAAATGGTAATACTGTTTTCATTGGTGACTTCTGGATTTAAATAACACTCTGTTGCTGAGTTTTTGCTTGACTCTGCTCACATGCTAACTGAGTTTTGATCAGCTCATCCAGGCCAGAAGTTCTGGAGTCATAGTGTACCATATGATACACTACTTCCTCTAGTGATAGGATCCTATTCTGACAGAAAGTTGACAGTCTGAAATTATTCTCATCATTTTCCATCACATTCCTTTCATTTGAAGCTTCTGGTCCATTGTCAGGTGCCAGTTGAGACGTCTCTAACTTAATGATTTGGGCATATTCTAGTGCTACATCTTGATCATTGGCTGACTGTAAAAGCATGGCTGGGCAGCCCCAACTTTTGCCAAACTATCAGCATAAGCTTTGGAATTCAACACTTCATGATGAACAATGATCTCCTTTCCTGATGGTCCATCAGCTATAACAGAAGTTATGGTATGTTGATTGAGTTCCTCCAGTAGTTTAGATTGATTTGGATTCATCACTATCTCATGGTTTTTTTTGCAAGTTGGGAGATATCAGTAAAATCCATCTGAAAATTGCCACAATTAATCAGTTTGAACCTCTAGCTGGTTCAGTCTGTTCATTGGTCAGCCACAAAAAACATGGGGGCGGCCTAAGTGTCTGCAGGATCCAGGGTTTATCAGAGGAGGGTTCCAGGTTCAATTCTGATAATTGCAGTTTATAATCTCATCTGGGAGAAATATCATTCCTTAAAATTTCCTGCTCTTTATTTTCTTTTTGTTAATTTTTTATTTTTTAACTAGTATTTAAATATTTACATATACTGTCACAAAATTGAGGACCATGGTATTTTATCATCTGCCAGATGATATCCTAAGTCTTCTAACCTTAGGAAAGTACAGAGAACCTGTGACTTTGGTGTAACCTTTGGCCCGGAATATTTTTTACCATCAGAAGTAGCAAGTCTGAAAGGGCCCAAGGCCCAGAGAATTTGGGATGGTTCTTTCTACTTCTGGATATAGGTTCATAAATTGTTGTCTCTATATTTTACTATAGGGTTTAATACTGTATGGCAACAGTATGATCTTTTGTTCTCCACTAATAAAGCCTAAGAGAGGATTAAATTGAGGAAATAAGACTTGGATCAATCAGCAATTTGTTAAGAAATCATCAGTCTTTTATTCTAATGGACTGGTTTTAAGGTGGCCTGCCTGCCCGCGTTTTATCCCAGTTAGCTCACAACACAAAAAGAGACTGAAGTAGCATTAGGTCAATCACGGCAGGAGGCCCAGCCTTTTTGGGGTGGTTTTAATGGAAGGCTAAATTGACATTTTCCACAGATTGGTGTCCTTTCTGTCTACCTGGGCCACTTCCAGGGCTAGCTAGCCAGTGGTTGGCTACTAGTTCACGGAGATGATTGTTTCACTTAATCAGAGCTACTCTAATATAATAAGCTCAACACCTTTTATCTTAGAGTGGTTGGCCTGACAGCCCAGTTCATGTTAGACTCTTCTAGATGTAATGCAGATGACAGTTCATATGACAGCCCTCTTGTTCTAGGATTCATTTAAAGTTTTAGAATAGTAATTATTATGGGAAGCATGTTTGAGGTGATGGTTAAGGTGGATTAATTAATGAGCAGTAATTGCATATACCATTAATTAATTGTAATGCATGAGCATGTTGATGCCAGGATATGATTTGATCACTGATCCCACAACCTGCGACCTGTATTATTTTGTTGAAACCCTTCCTAAGAGCAATTAACTGCTGGCCTGTGTTATTTTGTTAAAACTTTTAATTAGTCAATATCCAGAAACCCTGACATATAATATAAGTTTTTCTTATATCTAGTATAGCTGAGAATGGCTTATTTTGGATTTCTCACCTTTGAGCCTTTATACAAAATTATTGCTACTAATTAACCCCCAATTTAAAAAGTACTTTAGGACTACAGAGACCTTTATTGATTAACCTAAGGCTTTTTAATAGCTTGATTTATAAGTTTTATAACATCAAATAAAGGCCTGTTATGGTGTTGTTTTACCTATTTTCAGTGCTGTAAACTGTGATGTTATATTATTACAGTAGCTTTCAAGCCTGTTGAAATAAACAAAAAATCTCAGTATAAAAACAAATATGACTCAGTATAAAAGCAAAATCAAGGTGGACCCAAATCTATTGCAATTTAATATAAATTTGTTAATTTTTATTCCATTTTTAGAAAGTGTTGTATCTGTTTTTTGACTGAGATTTTTTGTTTATCTCAACAGGTTTGAAAACTACTGTATTAATTTGAGATAGCATTTTTTGAGAGGTTGTTGTAGAAAAAATGTCATCTAAGTTTCCACTGTATCTTGAAATATACAGGATGTGCTTGGCTAGCCATCTTGTGTGGGTCTAATGTCATATATATGTTGCAACATCTTTGATTACTCCCTCTTGGGGAATTAACATGCTGAGTAGATAACCAAATGAGTCAAGGAATGGATCACTGACCAACCACTAAGTGGGTGGCACTACTATCAGTTGACCA
Source organism: Entomophthora muscae (assembly GCA_014839935.2). Classification (NCBI taxonomy): domain Eukaryota; kingdom Fungi; phylum Entomophthoromycota; class Entomophthoromycetes; order Entomophthorales; family Entomophthoraceae; genus Entomophthora; species Entomophthora muscae. The sequence goes on from QTSX02007301.1 coordinate 68,218, forward strand.
TCTATTACAGGGATCAAACAATCCAGATCCTGAGCTGAACACAACTTGAGTAAGCCTTGTGACTTAAGAGGAACATTACTCAGATAAGCCCCATGACCTCCATGACATACATGGACAACATGTGGCTTCCCATGATACTATATATATTCCCATATTCATATTCAATAAAGTATCATTCTCTTCTTAATTTTCTCCTTTATCTTGTTTATTATACTTCCCAGAAGTATATACTTGACACATCCTTTTAATTCTCTATAGGGAGCACCCCAATTATGATGAAAATATTTTAAATGACCTAATTTAGCATATTTTCACACCTTATCTAGATCATGCTCCCACAACACCCTTCATTAGTAACCCCAATGAATTAGTACCCGGTATAAGAGCTCATGCAATTCTAAATAAAGAACATATTATTCCTAACCCTTTTTCTGTCACCTTTCTGGATGTTGTTTTCCCCAACCCAACTATTGAACTATAGCTAGTTCAGTTGCAACAATGACATGATTTAAGATACCATGCCCTACTATCTCAACACCCTTTATTTGTAAACCCTTATTTCTAATACCCTTATTTTATACAGGAGAACACACCAATTTAAAAATTATTTAAAATATTAGAAACATTATTTGAAAAGTTAGCAGAGTTAAAATAGCTCAAATACGAGTGCTATACTTTATAAATCAAATATTTTAAAGCTCATTTTTACTATTTTATTTGCATGGTTGGTTCAATTTTAAGACTAGAACGTTTTCTTAAAAATTCAAGCTGATGCTAAATATCTTATTAAATACTTATACTTTATATAAAATACTTTAAAATTTTGGTTTTCACTGCTAGTTTTTATTAACTTGATTGCTAAAAACTCCTCTTTAACTCTATAATTGATTGTGATATTCTTTAAAAATATATAAAGCTTTCTAAAAGTAAATAACGCTGTTTTTTATTGCTAAACTAATAAATAAACCTTTACTTTTTGGTTTGTATAAAAAATATATTTATAAATATTTATGCCAAAGCTACGGGGTTGACCCCTGGCAAGGCTCCACACAAAAGTTGTTGTACAACCTGAATTGACTATCCTGGCACTTGCAGCCAAACGTGCTAGTCAACTCAAGTTATCAAACAAGGAAACATGGTCCAATAGTAATCTTGACCCAGGGGCAAACACAATTTAGCGCTTCACTCATTAGTAGGATCAAGCCTCCCTGCCCGTCCAAGTGATTGATCAGCTGGAATATTTTCCCCCTAAGCAACTCACTACAACTAACACAATTCCCAATGTCTCAGTAAAGACAATTTCTAGTTTCTAAACATTTTCCCACTGTAGCTCTGCCAATACAGCACTGTTACGACAGGTATTATTTAGCTTTAATTTTCAAAGTGTTAGAGCATAAAATTACTAATATGTAAATATCATGTGTATCGGAAATAAAGGTTTTGGAAGTTAAGACGACATAATGAATATTGGAAAAAATGTTGCTAGAAATGAAGTAGTAACGTTCTACTAAGCCGTACGAGGTAGGAAATCGAATTTGATGAAAAATAAGTGCAATCGAAGCTGCCACGATTTGATTTGCAAAAGAAATGTACCGAATTTAAAAATGCTAATTTATTTGATCCTAACCCCTAAAGCGAAAGAAACCATAGCAGGAAAATCGAGATGCAATTAAACTGGTGGACAGTATTAACTTGGCCCTCCTTTACTGCATTTGGTTAGCAGTTCGGTCTCGGATACGATCAAACACTTCTAGTTTAAAGCGTTAAATTTAAAGTTTTGATTGCAATGCTTTTGATGTGTACATATATTTGTCATCTATCCCTTCGGATATTACTTCTTCATATGGTTTGTTGAGTTGTAAATTTGCTTATTTTCATGACATCGATAGATTCGACAGTAAGTATGTCGTCATTTCAGACATGAGCTCAGTCGTGATGAAGGGGCTGTGGTTGTGAGTTTTGCTTGAGTCAAAGTCTGGAGAATGTTGAGTCACAAAGTCGACTAATATTCATAAGCTGGATGGCGAATTCCTCGTTTAAAGTAGAGTTTATTTAGATCTCACACCCACTACAATTCTGTCTGACTTACTTTTGATTATCAGTGTCCATTGTCTTGAAAATCAATCTGTATGCCTTGTGGCATATACGTGCTATTCAGACATGTCGGATTGTCCCAATTCCGTGGTGTGGACAAGATATATAACGAAGATGCCAAAATAGCAAGACATCAAAATGCGTATTTACCCACTCATCTTCCTTGGGCTAGTATCAAGTGAGAATTTGATTGCCGATGGATTCGATAAAGCCAATGACTTGGTGGATGGTTTCAACAGGATTCTCCAGTTGGTTGTCAGCACTGAAGCACTCATCAGCCAGGGCTTGTCTAAAAAGGAATCCGTACCTCTCATACCTCCTCGCCGCGATTACGGTATCACTCCGGAAGATGTGCAACGATACCTCAGACATTCTATACTGTCGAAATGCACCGCTTCTCAACTTCAGAATGGACGATGCTATTGTGAGGGAAAGTTCCAGGAACCAGTGCTGTTCAATAACAGGACCATTGATTCACAATCTGTGGTAGCAATTGATCCCACCAACAAACTGGTGGTAATCTCTTATCGCGTCACTGTCAGTGAAAAGAATTGGGAATCGAATCTTAAAAGTGGTCTTGTTCCGCATCCCTACATCAATGGGCCCCAGAGGGTACATGACGGGTATCTGGAATATGTCTCTTCGCTTTATCGTCAGATGGAGCCTACAGTTGTACGTATGCTTAGAAAGCATCCCTCCTACAAGCTTCACATCACCGGCTACAGCCTAGGGGGATGTGTCTCCTTTATTTCGCTACCATTCTGGATGTACACACTTAAAACCAGAAACCTTAAAAACAAAGTACAAGTCTTTTCTTACGCTGGCCCCCGTCCAGGGAACGTTGAGTTTGCCAAGTACGTAGAATCACTGAATATACCCATTGCACGCTACACCCAGAAGGGAGATGTAGTGCCTCAGGTAATCGACCAGTTCCGAGGCTATAGCCAGGTTGGCTTGGAGTTTTATGACTCCAGCCTTCCGCTGATCCGCAAAGCCTTTGTCAGATGCTCCCTCAATGTCATTGAAGACAAAAACTGCTCTCTGAAAGACCGCCACTTCCATGGCACTATCCATCTCACGCCCTTCCAGCGCCCACTTCCCATGCCAGTCCTCTGCTAAACTTCTAAGTTAAGTTTTAATTAAAAATCTTCAAACATTACGACATGATTGATTATACCAATCCAAGGAATTGACAAAAATATCATATCCTTATCGAATACTTTATAGTTTCACTCTATCCACATCCCTGATCAAACTCAGAAATGCCATCCAGCTTCAGATACCTGACTATAAAAGAACTTTTCAAAAACCAATTTATTTTTATAATTTATGGACTCCCTCTTAAGGGAAAGCCTAACATCTTTCCTCAATCAATCCATTGCTATCCTTGAGCTATGGCTTGCTAGTTCAATAAACACAAGTTAACTTCAGTGCCTTTAGGTTTTTTCACATGATAGTGACGAGGTGACACTGCGGGAAGAAATAATGATTTGAAAATTATGGATTTTCTTATAAAGCAATTATGAAACAGAAAATAGATCAATAAATTCCAGATGCACGGGAGGTTTTCTGGAAGGTATTCTGGAAGTAAGGCAAGTTGGGAAAGATAGCAATTACGCAATAGCCATATTTGAATTGCCCAACTTACCAATATCAACAATAGTATCAGCAATTAATCATGTTATTTGAATATTTTTGATTACATTATTGGCTATCTTTAAAGTAAAGCATTCTTATCTACATTGAATATAAATATAATTTTCCTTTTTTCTATTTTTTATAGCAACAGCTACAAAATATGATGATCATATGTGTGATGCTTACAGAGAGCAAGGGCAAGTAAGAGGAGTAACATCTTGGGAGACTTCTATCAGAGAAGTGAGGTAAACTACTGCACTAGGCTGCAGGTGCAGTAGATAGTATGTTGCACTTTGATCAATCCTAGGGAACTAACTCTAAGTGTTAGTACAATAGGGAGATTTTCTTGTTACCTTATTAGTTCAAGCAACAAGAAAAAAATGTCACAATGAGTTTAAGTTGCTAGGCCTAGTTGTTCAAGGTATGAAGCAACAAGCCAAATAAGTGATAGTAGTAAATATAAGTATATGCAATAAGAGTATCTTTATTAGAATGATCAATTGATTGTTATATAGGATCATCTGTGATGCGCATATAAAAATCCTGCATATGCACATCAAGATACACAAACTGGAATATATTACCTCCAAGTTAACTTTCTGCATACTTTTTTAATAATAAATCCACAGGATCCTTAAGGATGAGATCCATAAGGCACATCCCCTAAATCTCTATCTCCAAGCCTAACCAACTGAGGCTTATTATATCAAAAGCAGCTAGCAGCTTTACAGAGAGCTCAAGTGATTAACAGTTCATCACAAGATTTATCTCCCTTCTAAGATATTTCTGCATATTGGCATTATGTGTTGAAGTTGCACATTCCTTTATTTCTAAACCTGGCCAGGCTTCATCTAATTCTTCTTCTGATAAATTTTGAGTACTCACCTCATTTTTGACTCCATTATTTCTAGAATTTGATTTCCAATATTATGTTACAACTGAGCTAATTTTAGTTCAGCTTATGGATTGGTGAAGACTGTCAGGAATGAAAAATTGCCACTCCTAGAAAACCAGGCCCAAGAGCAAGATTTGAACCCTGATCCTATAATCCTGTGGACTGCAGGCCCCAAGGCCCAAAGTGTGACAAATGTGCAGAATAGTAAGAAGCTGTCTCCAAGTGATGGGGAATAACACCTGAATCCACATGGAGTTAATGATTAACAACCAACACAGCTTCAGATACCGTTTTGTAAAATTTCCAAATGAGATACTAGGATTAAGTAAAATAATTAATCCTAACCAAAGTAGCCCCAGATAAATAGCCTGTGAAAGCATCAGAGTGTCTTCAGAATAAAATTCAGGACATTAAGATACAACCAGTTTTCAGATTCAAAGACAGGTGGAACAACTCTGAGATTGTCAGGTATAGAATTAACCTTGAGCAGTGCCAACAACAAAGTTCCAACAGCAGGGCCCCATCTTCCAGTAATGATCTGGCTAAGAATCAAGTTGTAGGGGATGTAGCGTAACAATCCAACTACAGGATGCATTTTTAAAAGTAAATAAGAACAAGTAATAGATGATTTTTATTGAGTAAATTTTTGGGAGGACTCAACTCTTAAGAGTTGAAACAGTGAAAATTGTTCAATATATATCAAAAATTGACTAAGCAATACGTCTGGATCCTGGGCTCCTATTTCTTCCACATTGTTAAGTGAGTATCTATTCCAGGTTGCAAAGAACCCTTGAGTGACCAATTTATGATGACCATGCTGATAAATAACTTCATATCTGGTGACCCTTAAATTACGTCAATTTATCAATGCCAGCTTACAGGGGGAATCAGATTTGACTGGCAAACTGGAGCAGCTGTAAGCCATTTTTGATCAATTGTTTGATTCAAGTCCGTTAAATCAGTCAGCTTTGTTAAAGGTTTTCTGGCTTTCCGAGCTTTCCTACTTGGCCAAATAATCCCCAACATTATGAAACTTACCGTGACACAAAGGGCTGCTGGCCCGCGCTTTTCAATTGTTAAACTCCCACAAGCTAAGGGCAAAAGAGATTGTCCAAACCATAAGGCCAGCCAAACCCAGGCAATCACCCTGCCAAATAAGTAAGTTTTTAATCAAGGCGCCTAATGGAGGTGACAAAAAACCAACCATCAGCTTCATGAGTTTGAAGGCTAAAGCAGTGTTCAATCAAGATTCAACCTAAGGAAGAGGAACAGACCTATGGCCTGACCCCATGACTACAACCATAGTACCAGAAAATCAAGTTATTAACTTGAGAATTTTGGCCAATGAAAGAACTCCTGTACTGGGTGCCATTCTGCTACCCTTAAACCCAAGCTCCAGATCACCTGGGCCCAGTTTTCTCAACGCCTTGATGAGTCCCCAATAGAAATTGCTAAGTTTGGAGGCGGGATGCTATATAGACCCAAGGAAACCCGCACTCCAAACTTATTGCCATTTTTAAATAAAGGGTCTGTTGATTTGGCTGAAACAGCTACTACCTGATTTTGTATTTGTCATCTACCAAATTAGTAAAGATCCTCTGGTCTTCCTGCCACTCCGCCCGCAGATTTCTGTCATCCTGATGCTACTGTTGGTCCTTTTCATTTCACTTAGTACCCTCTAAAGCCCAAGTATAAGGATTACACCCCAGAGAAGATCCTTGAACTAGATCCTTTGGCCCGCATACAATCCACAATTAGATACAACTGCCAGGGGCCCTGGATTCTATCATCACCTAAGTTGTTCAGGGGGAATTCAATTACCTGCCTGTCTAAAACCTCAGTATGGAACCACCTGTGATCTCCAAGCCAATGCTGGCTTCCTCAACTGAGCTCCCAGCTGACCACACAGGCAAGCTGTCGCAGATTGAATGGATTAGACATTAAGTTGTCTATCTAGGAATTGAGCAACAGAATAGTTGCGTGATTGTGCTATTGCATCCTGATTTTACTAGGGATAAAGGCGTTTAAAACGCCTCTAAAACAGGTGTTTGATTTGTCTTTCAAATGCACACAAGGCACAGGCTTTACTTCTGTAATTATAAATAGAACAATAAAGTTATTTATATCTATCTCCTTAAGGAAAGCCGTGTGGAAGCAGTTGTCCTCTTGCGGTGGACTTTTAACTGTGCCAATCCAATCTCCTCCATTAGGGAAGTCTTTCTGTCTGTGCCTCCCTGCCCCTGGTGGCAATTCCCCTGCCTCACAATATATAAGTGTGATACTATCTAAATAAACACCGGTTTTGTCTTATTATCTTCTTATATTCTTCTGTCCTTACCCAGGCTATCACTATACCACAACAGGTATAGTATTAAGACAAAGAAGTAGTAGACTAACTATTTGTAGAAATCAGCACCCAGGCTGCATATTTACAACATTGGCGCTCATGGCTTCTACAAACCACAGCTTCCTCTCTTCCTACCCCCACGGCCCTGTTTTTGTGGAGGGAGAGATGTCCTTGTCTATACCTGCAGCTCCTTCTGCCCAACCCACTCCAGGATCAACCTTCACTGCTTCTGGCTCTCTATCTGGTAGACTCCAAGGCTCTTCTTATGGTCAACCAGGACTAAGCCAGTGGTTGCCTAACTGCCAACAACTTTCAGAAATTGCCAGCTACCAGTTAAGTATGATCTCCTGGATGAACTCCATTGAAAAGGCCCTTACCTCCTTGATACCAATCCAGCCTGACCCCATGGCTGAAGCAGCTGGCATGAACTGCGTCTTCTGCTCCGTGGAGCCTGCCTTGGTGAAGGAAGTATGCTATCAATATTATCCTCCTTCTTCTTCTGGTTGTTCTCCTGATAGAATCTCCCTTAATTCTGGCACCCTCCAAACTATTAGCTGCTCTGGCCCCTGCTCTGGCCCCCAAACCTTGCTCAAAATATATCAGAAGCTGTTCACTCCCACTCTGGAATGGCTCTATGGATGATCAAGATATAACATGTACTTTCTTCCTTGGTACCCACCCAGATGAATCAGCATGTTACCCTGGAGTTCTATGATCATCAACAGAAAACTCCTAAGCTGGAAGGCAGCCATAACAGCTGCACCATGGGATTCTCTGCTCTTCAGGATACTATAAAGACTCAAGAGAGATGGATGAGATTTCATGAAGAGGAATTACTTCTGGCCTTTCAGGAAAAAAAGAGTGGCTAGATGAATTGGATGCTCAATGTGCTCTCCTTGACTCCCTTCAGGACCAACTAAGCAAGCACCTTGAAGATGTCTCAACAATTAGTACCCCTGATACTCTAATGGGATTACATGGTAAGGCTAAAGCTGATAGTTCCCCCTCTCAGAAGATCCATACTACATTGCCCCTTCCTAAATACCACCACTGTCACAGAAGCAATGAAGATGATGTCTCCTTCATTGCACCTTCAGCAGGCACTCTGGAGTCTCCCTGGGAACCTGACAGCAATCCCTTTATCACTCCTGATGGTTATGAAGCAACTAAACCTCAGGCTAGTCAGAGCAAGGAAGAATTTACTGATGATTCTGGCATTGATGAGTACAATGAGGATCACTCAAAAAACTACTAGGCAGCCAGGACAAGGAGAAATCCTTGGCTGCATTTGTGGTTTCCCCTCCCTCCTCTCCCCCCATTCCTCTACCCCCTGACAAGCCTGTGCCTGACCCTGGCACTTGTTGTTCCTTTACAACAGAGCCTTCTGATGCCTCTCCTCTGGTTGACTTTGCCTCTCAATCAGAAACGTTGGATTCTTTCACTGTGAGAATGCAAGATGATCTTGCCTACTGGGTCCCCACATCCAAGTTCTTCTTGGCCATGGACCTGATACCTGGCTACTGGCAAATTGATCTCCCTCCAGATGACCCAGAGAAGTGTGCCATCCTTGCCAACCAAAGGCTGTTCTAACCTACCAGGATGTCTCAGGGTCTCTCTAATGCCCCAACCACCTTCCAACGAGCTATGGACGCTGTGATGGGGAACCTCAAGCCCTCATGTGCCCTGGTCTATCTGGATGACATTAACATCTTCTCTTGAATCTATAACAAACACCCGGAACCCCTGGAAGAAGTGTTCAAACGTCTGCACTACATCAATCTGTAGTACACTGATGGAGAGTTTCCATTTGCTTATACACTGTGTAGTAAGAAGGTCAAGGTGCTACCTCTCTCAATTGGGGAAGCCAAGGGTATCCCAGTCTACGCCTCCTTTAATGTGACTATCCCACCTGGCTCTCAGGTGATCCACAATACAGGCCCCTTGCTGGCTCTACTGGATAGCACTCATGGAGAAATCTTTGGCATCCCTAATGCGTCCAGACTAGAACCATGGGTTGCACCAGGCATTCACATGCCAAGTGAGAAGGAGAAACTCATACTTTTGGCCAACATGAGTTGTGAAGCTATGGTTGTCTCCAAACACCAACTTCTGGCTTATATATAACCGGAAGAGCATGACAACCTGCAGGAGACCGCCCCCTTTGTGGGCTTCTCTGAGTTGGGTCTACCCTGTGAGCAACCACTGGTGCTATTGGTCATAAGCTGCAACTCTCTATCCAGCCTCTCTAAAGAACAGAAAGATCAAGCTATTGATCTCGTTGCCCAATATAAAGATGTGTTTGCCAAGGATGATTATGACCTGGGCAAGGCTGCAGATGTTGCTCATCATATTGACACCCAAGGCAGTCCACCTATCTGCTCCAGATCTATACGGCGCAGTCAAGCCAATCATGCCATGGCTAACAAGGAGCTTCAGAAGCTATTGGGATCTGGCTTACTGGTCCCCAGTAAAAACCCTTGGGCTTCCCCTCTCCTGATTGTCAAAAAGAAGGATGGCAGAAACCGTGTGGTGATTGACTACCGTCAACTGAATGCTGTTACCAAGAAGGATTCATATCCCCTCCCTAATATTGATGATACCTTGGACCAACTGGGTGGCGCCAAGTTCTTCAGCGCCATGGACCTTATCAGTGAGTACTGGCAGATTGACCTAACCCCTGCTGATCAAGAAAAATGTGCAATCATCATCAACCAAGGGCTATTCCAACCCACAAGGATGCCTCAAGGTCTTTCTAATGCCCCAGCTACCTTTCAGAGGGCCATGGATGCAGTGATGGGCAACCTCAAACTCACCAGCGTCTTGGTCTACCTGGATGACATTAACGTGTTCTCTCAAACCTTTAATGATCACCTACAACACTTGGAGGAAGACTTCCAGAGGTTACTTGCAGCCAATCTCAAGCCATGCAAGTGCAACTTCTTCAAGGAGCACCTTGAGTTCTTGGGGTTCACCATTAGTCAAGATGGACTCTGCCCTGTACCTCTGAAGGTGGAAGCCATTGAGAAAACACAGATCCTGGCCAATAAGCGGAACGTGCAGGTCTTCCTGGGGATGATTGGGTACTACTGCCACTTCATCTTCAACTTTGCATCCCTGGGCAACCCCCTTTTTCAGCTTTGCTGAGCTGATAAGGAATTTTTCTGTATCCCAGCGTGCCAATCTGCCTTCAATACTCTCAAGGGAACACTGACTGCAGCCCCCGTACTGGCCTACTCTGACTTTGCTAAGCCGTTTGTGGTTCATACAGATGCTAGTCTGACTACAATTAGAGGTGTTCTCTCCCAACTGGACTCCAAAGGACTTGAACACCCTGTTGGATACTGATTGTGTACGCTTAATGTTCACAAGAGGAACTACACTATCACCAAGCGAGAGTGTATAGCTGTGATATACTCCTACCAACAATTCAGAGTCTATCTCCATGGGGTACATTTCACAGTTGTAACAGACCATGCCTCCTTGCAATGGCTGAAGACCCTCAAGGACCCCAAAGGACGTCTGGCGTGTTGGGCCATTAAACTTCAGGCTTATGACTACAAAATCATTCATTAAGCCAGGGCAGCCCACCAGAATGCTGACTGTCTCTCCTGCCTTCCCACTGTTGCCCTAGTATCCCCCATGGTTGACATTCTCTATGACAAGCTTATGGAGGATCCTTTTTTGTGGGGGGAGGAGCCAGTAGAGATACAGAGAACTCTCAAGAAGCTAACTGTTGATACCAAGGTCTCTAAGGGACAACTCCTCAAGCTTTGTGGAGACTCTTGGCTACCCTACATACGCCCATCCCTACGCATAGACTCAGTGGTGGCCGCTCACAAGACTACTGGCCATGGTGGCATACAGAAGACGTTAGCTCTGCTACAGCAGCACTGCTTCTGGGAAGGAATGTACACTGATGTAGTGGATACGCTAGCCAACTGTCATGACTGCAACATTGAGAGGCCTAAGGTTGCCAAGTTTCAACACAGACTTGTACGCCCTGGGTTTGCCTTCCACACTGTAGCCATTGACGTAGTGGGCCCCCTGCCAGCTACCAACAGTTGCAACAAGTTTATCATTGTGGCAGTTGACCATCTGACTAAATGGATAGAAGCCAAGGCAATTCCCAACCAATCTTCACTGGTGACAGCCACATTCACCCTAGAGAATATCATATACAAACATGGTTGCCCCCAGATTCTGCTGACAGGCAATGGTACCAACTTCACCAGTTATATCATCCCCTGCCTCAACCAACTGATGGGAATTTGTGGGATACTATCCACTCCTTACCACCCACAGACAAATGGCATGGTAGAGAGCACTAATGGGAGCCTGGTCCAGATACTCTGGAAGCTCAGTCACCAACATGAGACTGAATGGGATACCTTCCTGCCTGCAGCCACCTTTGCATATAACATTGGGTACCATTGGGCCACTGGCAAGCCGCCCTTTCAACTTCTCTACAGCCGGCAACCAGGACTTCCCCCTTTACTATATTCCTTGGTAAAACCCAGCCTGGCTGTGTCCTCAGAGACGTACCTCAACAAGCTGGTTCAAACTCTTATTTGCTTGCAACCAGAGGCCTACACCATAAACTTAAACCATATTTTGCGGGACCTAGAACAAGTTGCATCCAAAAACCCCACCTTACCCACCTACCTGGTAGGAGACCCAGTCTACTTCTTCAGCAATAGAGGGTACAGCCATGAATCTAAACTTGCCTCCCTTTGGCAAGGCCCAGTTCAAGTTATCCAGAAGACTGGCCCTGACTCCTACACCCTTAAGGAGCCCCATTCTGGGCAATTAATCACTAGAGTACACGCTCAGTATATGTGTGCTGCTCCTAGTGACCAAGAGTAAGCCCCAATGAGGACAACAACCCGAAAAAACAAAAGCCTAATTAAAAAATTCCATGGGTTGTTGCCCTGTTTGCAATAGTGTTGCACCAAAGTATGAGGAATAAGAATAAAAGAGCAAGGTGTTTATTGGAGATTAACAAGACTCTTCTTGTACCACACCAACTGTTCTACCACCTGAATGACAGCCAGGAAACACAACTGATTACCTACAGATCTTCAAAGCCAATGACCAAGGATTGGGCAACAAACCCCCACCTAACAAGACATATGATTGACCACAACACCATAGCTGCTACCTAGAGATACCAAGCCATTCTTGACCCTGTTGTCTAATCCAGTGGAGGGAAATGTTGCAGATTGAATGGATTAGACATTAAGTTGTCTATCTAGGAATTGAGCAACAGAACAGCCGCGCAATTGCGCTATTGCATCCTGATTTTACTAGGGATAAAGACGTTTAAAACGCCTCTAAAACAGGTGTTTGATTTGTCTTTTGAATGCGCACAAGGCACGGGCTTTACTTCTGCAATTATAAATAGAACAATGAAGTTATTTATATCTACCTTCTTAAAGAAAGCCGTGTGGAAGTGGTCGTTCTCTTGCAGTGGACTTTTAGCTGTGCCAATCCACTCTCCTCCATTTGGGAAGTCCTTCTGTCTGTGCCTCCCTGCCCCTGGTGGCAATTCCCCTGCCTCACAATATATAAGTGTGATACTATCTAAATAAACACCAGTTTTGTCTTATTATCTTCTCATATTCTTCTGTCCTTACCCAGGCTGTCACTATACCACAACAGGTATAGTATTAAGATAAATAAGTAGTAGACTAACTATTCGTAGAAATCAGCACCCAGGCTGCATATTTTACGACACAAGCTGTTTAGGATTGTGTACATCACCCTCACTGGGGTGATTGACACCATAATCTCAGCCACTGGCCTATGGTCCTGGGTGGGGAAGTCCTTCTCATACCTCTTCAAGTTAGCTCCTCTCTTGTGGTGGGCTTTACCTACTAAAAACCCAGCCCAAGTGACCCCAGAAAACAACAGTCCAGACGCCCAAGATTAGATCTCTGATAAAGACAACAGTTCATGAAGAGGACAGAGATTTATAAAAAAATAATATCTGTAATGGAAATGAAATATGTTGTACTGTAATAGATAGCTACAGGGCCACAAGGAGGTGGCATGGAAGCGTGAACCAAATATGATCTTAGGTCTTAAATAACTTGTTACAAGATTTTGGCTAGAATTGTTTTAGTCCCACATCAAGAAGTATTGTCTCATAGTTTGCTATTTATGGCAGGAGGTGGAATGTTATTAGATACAACTTGATGGATACTTCTGTTCCCCTGTGTATTGCATGATACACTTTCAGACAAGGTAACAAACTTAGTTGTAGCAATTATGACATCATTTTTAGTGTTTTCAAGAATAACTGATGTTTCAAAAATTCATAATGATGCCACAATGTCAGAAATCAGCTCCTAGAAATGGGAGTGTCAGAGATGAAGTGGGTATCAATTTTGCTATAACCCTCCCTCTTTGAATATGCACTCTGAGCCCCTATTTTCATTAATTTTGGGCTGCTCAGAATATCAATTATTTTGAGAATGAACAGCAATAAGTTTTGTTTTAAATGAGGTCAATTACTAATAGCCAAGAAGATGTAAGAGACAGCAACAAGGTTTGGGCCAAGTTGTATTTGTGCTTGAAATCCTGACTGGTTGAATGAAACTAGTGAATGCAAAAAAAACTTATAACAGAAGCTAACAGCATAGCTTCTATTTTTCATGAAGATTTTATAAAATAATTCTTAAGAATTGACAAAATAACAATCATTAATAAATTGACCACACTCTGCTAATGTATATCTATTTTCTTAGCAGCTTTTAAAGATCACCCTATATGATAAGAGGGTGGGAGCAAACCCCAATATTTATTGTCAATTTTATACTTCTGGGAAGTATATTAAACAAGATAAAGCAAAAAACCCAGAAGAGAATAATAATTTATTTGATGTGAAGCTAGAGAGTTATATAGTATCATGAGAAGCCACATACTGTCCATGTATGTCATGGCAGTCATGGGGTTTGTACAGGTAATGTTCTGTCTAGGATTTGAGATGCTTGATACTTGTACAACATGGATGTCTGATAAGGGTGCCACCAAGTAATCATTAATCAGAGTGTTTCTTGAGGGATTGCTTCCCTGAGAGGGAGTAATTGTAGATGTTGCAACATATCACCCTGGGATGCTGGAAAGCAGAGCTTGTGGGACTTTATTGAGATTATATGGAATCTGAGCTTGTTACTGATTCAGTTTAGCATTAAGCATAGTTAGCCAATAATTGCAGTTAGCATATCTTGACACAGAGGCAGAGTTAGTCATAGTTGATAAGTTTCAAACCAGTACAGACACCAATTTCTTTGAAAAGATAGTTGTTGCTTAGTTTGACTTTCATGACTTCATTGGGCCTCTTACCCCTGGTTCCAAATTGTGTAAGTTATGGTCAGCCACCCAAATCTAATCTCCTACTTGGAATTGTTTTCCCTTAAGTGGGATTGTTTCTCCACTCTTTCCTTTTCTTTGGCTTCCTGATATTTTATGGCTTGTTTTAATCCAGGGTCATTTTTTTCCAGGTACCATTTTAGGTAATGATAGGTGTGGCAACAGAGTGGTGCTAACTATAGCTGGCTCATATCCATAGACAAGTTCATACAGGCTTTTGCCCACATTATGGTTTAAACAAGTATAACACATCATTAGTACTGTTGGTAGCATATAAGACCATAAGCAAGGATTGTTAGCAGATAGTTTAATCAATGCTTCTACCATAGAATCATATACTCTCTCAATCCTACTGTTAGCTTGTTAGTTATAAGGGCTGGTGGCAGTGTGTTTGATACTGTTTTTTGGCAAGAGAGATGTTGGTGGCCATAGTAGTAAGTTCAGTTCCTACATCTTTAATCAGAAGTTCAGGCTTCCTAAACTGGGCTATCATCTCCTTGCCTATTGATTGTCTAACATTGTTTTCTTTGTGTTCTTTTGTAGCTTTTGCCACAGGCCATCTAGTTGCATGATCAATGGTTTTTATTATGTACTAGGTGGTTGCCCCGTCCAAGGACAGAATTAAAGTTGAATTTAATATATCAATTAAATATATTTATTGTGTTTTTAGGCTTGGAGTAATTATCATGTGCTTAATTAAAATTTATTTAATTGCTTTATTAAAATGTAGTTTCAATTATATTTATTTAAATTTAAAATTAGAATTGTATATTTCAAGTATAAATAAAAACTAAATCTAAATAAGTGTAGTATCACTATCAATATTAGTACAGCTAAACTAATTATTTTAAAATTTAGTATTTAATTTTTTAACCCTTCAAAATGTAGAGCTGATCTGCAGCTTTTAAATAAGCTATTGGACATCAAAATCGGCTTAGTATTCACTGAGATACATTGATTTTAGTTTTTTAGTGTGCATTAAAAGTAAATTTAGATAATTTCAAATCGAGTCCGAGCCTTTGATTATGACGTGAACCCGATTCCAGCACTTAACTATATATCCCAGCATCTAGAGCAGTTAGAGCTATCATGTTTGGTACCATTTTGATTGGAATCATCTGAAAATTTGATCTACGTCCTCTGAATTTCATGAAAATCATTATATTGAATCATAATTTTATCATAGTTAG
This sequence comes from Entomophthora muscae, assembly GCA_014839935.2. Classification (NCBI taxonomy): domain Eukaryota; kingdom Fungi; phylum Entomophthoromycota; class Entomophthoromycetes; order Entomophthorales; family Entomophthoraceae; genus Entomophthora; species Entomophthora muscae. Next base: position 83,753 of record QTSX02007301.1, read on the forward strand.
TTTACTCCACTGATGTTCTTTTGGGATGAAGCTGTGTCAAGCAAGGTTTATTCTGAAACAATATGGAGCTACTTGGATCAGGTAGCATCGAATTGGAATGCTCTACTATCTCACTTGAAGAATAAGAATTTCGAAATGTCCAAGCCAACCATCTCCTTCTTTAAACTAATATTTATATTATAATTCAAGCTGTATTGCTTTAAACCAATCAAGCTCTCTTTTCATCAGTTGATTCAATCCTCAGCATAGAGCATAACCATCCAACCATATAAAAGGATCTCAAACAATTGCTGCTTCTTTTCTAATTTTAATCCACCCATTCTAGAGTGGGGTAATCTATACAGATAAGCCACTTTGATATGGTTGAATGGTGTTAGCCACTAATTTAAAATTCAAGTAATTAAATACAACTTTATTAAAGTTTGAGTGGCTTATATTTCAGTTCAATATGATTTAGACCACACTCCACTGAATTCAATCTGTGTACTCTCAAAGATGCATGTAAGGAATTGAATGTAAGGATGAGCCAAATTGAGCTTGTGGCTTAACAATCAACTTTTAAAATGAAATTTAAGTAAAAATCAATTCAGTCAAATCCCTTACGGCTTGAGCCCATTTGAGGTGACATTGCAGACAGACAGACAGACAGACAGACAGACTCACTTATATATATATTAATTTGTTTTGCCTTTGTTGTCTCCAGGCATGGGTCCCACATTGTATACTGCCCACACCTTGAAGGATTGGGTGATTGATAATGATATCATTGATTTGGGGGCGCCTTAGAGTGTGCATACTTTCACATAATTTGCATTGTTTGAGCACCTCTCTGATTTTGTCCAGCATGTTGAGTCACCAGTTCAGGGTCTTAAGATATTTATACATATTCCTAATAAAGGTGCAACTCAAATCTCTGTAATAGAAAATGATTATGTCAATCTTTTGTGTTGATAGTACATGTGGAACCATATTCCCACTTGATAATATGAGGTGTAGAGTGCCATAGACGTTTTTGAACAGGTATTTGTTCTCCAGAACTTTTTTCATATACATTGGTATACCAGGTTAAAAGCCCTATTGAGGATTCCCCATTATTAACATATATCAGTTGAGTTGCCTATCAGTGCAGAGCAGGTGCTTACATTATAGCCTTAATAGGACATCTACAGTAAGTTGCTCTTTGCCTGGTTTATATTCAAATATCATTGAATAACTTTGAATGATATTCATCCTTTTAGCTTTCTGTCTAGAAAAGATGTTGTTGTTTTTTTAAAGAATACAAAATGAATTCTGTTTGGTTAATACTTTGAATATCTGTGCACCTTCTAGATAGCATTGCACCTTCATTAAAAAGTGGACAATGGCTATCAGTTCTTTGTCATGTATCAGGTATCTTTGCTCACCTTTGGGCAGCTTCCTTGATTCATATACCACAGGAAGTAATTTTTTTCTGTGGTTTGAATCCTAAGTACTCCTCTTATTGTGTAGTTGGAGGCATCTGTCTCTAATTCATAGACCCCTTCACAGCTAGGGCACTATAGGATGGGGCAGTAATCATCTGTTCCTTTAGCAGTCAGAGATGCTGCTCTCTCAGCGTTTTCCATACAAATTTTGCTGTTTTATCAGTGATTGCAGATAGGGGCAGTTAGAGCCCCCAATTGGGGATGAATCTCTTGACATACACAATCATTCCCAAGAATTTTTGATGTTCACTCTTGTTGCGCGGTGCTGGCATGTCTCTGATATCCCTTAACTTCTCTGGATCTGGCTTAATCACATATTTACTAATAATGTGTCCTAGGAACAGGAGCTGAGTTGACAAGAATTCACACATGGATAGTTTGGCTAATAGCTGATTATCTTGAAAGGGTGTTGAGTATCATAAAAACGCCCTCCAGTATTTTCTTTGTTGGGACTATAGATGATTATGTAATCCAGGTAAACTGTGGCACATTTCTCAATATTTTCTCTAAACACCTTTTTGAATCTCCAAAAGGTACCAGAAGTTGTTCATGCCAAAGTTTAGGACACATATCTAAAGAAAACAATTTGGGTTATGAATGCAGCTTTTAGGATGACCTCAGGGTTGAGTCAGACTTAATGCTGTTCTGCTATCAGGTCAACATTTTAAAACAATTTTTAACCCCCTGGGAAATCAAAGAAGAAATCAATCAGAGAAAGAGGATACCTGTTCTTAATTATGACTTCATTAAGAGCTCTGTAGTTGGTAGCAAGACAAAAACCTTTATCCTTTTAGCCACAAAGACTACAGCTGCACCAAAGAGGATTCAGAAGATCAAATGAGAGTGTTTTTCTGGGCCTCATCCAGGTGTTTTACAAGGCATTGTCCTCTTGAGATGCAGAAAATTAGATGGGTTGGGCCTTAGGTATACTCCCTTTTAGGTGAATTTTGTGTTATATACTTCTGTCATATGGTAAGCCTGGAAGCTTCTCCTGGAATACAGAGGGGAACTCTTGGACAGACTGCTGGCATATAGGGTCCTGTTCATATGATACATCTGCATTTTTGAAGTAGATGGTTTCATATGTACAGATGTTCTATTCAATTTTACTGGTATCTTTTAATTCTTACATTTTAGTAATATTCACAGATATTTGATCTCTCATGAGGAAGTCAAGGTAAATTGGGTATACACAGTGGTGTGCTTCTCCTTTTACAGTGAGTGTGGTACTGTCTTAATCAATGTTAGGTTTGTTCTTCTTATCCAGTCTAAGCCAAGAACTATGTTGTACTTAGGTATTGAAATGATGGGGCCACTATGGGTAGTTTCATGAGGTTGGCAAATTTCTTGTCAAATGTGGCGAATGGGGCCTGTGCTCCATCTGGCCACAAAGGCATTTGGCAAGGTGGACCAGGTGAGGCCCCAAACCATGGAGACCATAGCTGACAGGAACCGGTTACGGGCAGGAGAGGACCACAGGCGCTGGTAACTATTGCATAAGGTCAGAAGAATTGCAAATGAGAGTAAAATAATTTGGGAGAAACTTAGCTGAAGCATTTCCTCAAACAACAAGAGAAAATGATTCCACATGAAAAATAATTTTTTTCAAACTTTAAAAGCAAATTTCAAAATGTTGATTTTTTATGCCAAACTGGGGCTTTTTTGTTGTTTTACTCTTTTATTATAGTTTTTAGGAAACAAAGATAACTCTCAGGGAGCTATCATGGTAGGTATTTAGGGAAAAGTTTAAAAAGTCCATAATGAATATGGAATGAGGGAAATAATTGGATGAAGAACAGAAAAGGGAAAATCTGTTATCCAATAGAGGGTTTTGAAATCCAACTTTGGTAGTTGAATTCATTACATCAATAAGGGATTATTCTGATCCAGTGTTGAATAGTGCTGTGCCCTGATATATGAAAAAATAGAAAGTATAAGTGAGGAAAAATTTCCAGTTTGGGTGGCAAATAGTATAAGATTGCTGAAGGGTACTTGGATCATGGTAATTGAGTTCATGTCTTTGTCCCTGTACAAATCTTGCAAAGTGGGAAGGGCAGCTTGCCTAAGAACTCCCCTGAGCTTTTCCCTCCTCAGGCACATTATTGGTACTCATCTGGTTTACCTGAGTTGTAAAATTTACACCTTGAGGGTTAGGTTTATTGGCTTGGTTGATTTTTTATTATGACAAGTATCCTTATTTACTGAAGGACTGTTTTTTCTTTTGTTGGTTGCATGTAGATCATCAGATTTATGAGCAGCTTACTTTCCTTCCAAGAATTTATCCTAGAGATTCTTGCAGCAGCTCATAACAAACTGGAGTCTAATGTGTGTGGGGAGATCATTATAGAAATCCAGACGTGGTCCAGCCTCATCAAAGTTGGTGTTAGGAGTTTGATCACTTATATCTTTGTATACTGCAATATACTCTTCAATGGTTCCTGTCATTTCAAAAGTCCTGAATTCTGTTATAATGACCACATCAGAATCTTTAATGGAAAACTTTTATAGAAGGCTTTCTTGAACATATCCCAGTCTTCAATATGGTTAGGATGTTGTTCAACCCAGTTACTCACAAAGCAGGAGGCAGCCTGGTAACTTGTAAATAAATTTTACTTGCCCAGAGTCTTTGGGGGGGGGGGGGTAGCCAACTTGTGTGAACTTGTTTTGTGTGCTTTTAATCCAGAGGCTGGCATCTTCACAGTGTAGTTCTGAAAAGGTCCAAATTTCTGCCAAGCAGAGGCATTGAAATACAATGTTAGATATTTCAGGTATGATGTAAATTGGAGGCGGGTTCAGGACTACCTGTGTACTGAGAAAGTTGTACTGTTTGGTAGGTACAAGGATATTGTTGAAGACATTATACCTTATGGGGACATCATGACCTTCTTAATATCTTCCTTAGCCAGTGGAGAGTGACATCTGTTGGGTTCTTTTCTTTTTGGTGAATTTTTCCTTGGGTAAATTAGGTGTGGATAACCTACTTCTGCTACCACTTTTGATTATATACTTCTAGAAAGTATATAATACTTAAAAAGAGGAAATTAAAAAAGAGAATGATTTTTTTTTAAATATAGAGGAAGAAAATCATATAATTTGATGGTAAGCCACATAGAGTTCATGTAGATCATGGCAGCTGTGGAGCTTATAATGATATTGTTCCTTTTTGGACTCAAATTTCCAATCCTAGTATAATATCTGGATGTGATGTGGGTGCCACATTTTACTTGGTAATTGAGTCATTTCTTAGTGAAACAATTTCCCAGGCGGTAGTAATCAAGGATGCTGCAACAATATTTTTATAACCCATTTTATTTTAAAATAACAGGCATACCTAGACCAGAATAGTTTTTCATCCGGCTTCTAATAGTAGCTTGGTTTACTTTGACCTAATTTTTAAGTGACTTGACTTTGGGAGCAGCCTCATAAATTGCGAGAACATTATCGTCTAACCAGGGCACTATGGTTTCAGTCGCTTTTGCCCAAAAATAAGATTTTTATGTAGTTATTTATATATTATGGTGTTAATCTGGAGCCTATCAGCAGCTCCCCAGCACCATATAATTTGTGTTAATTTTGGTGTGATTTTACGAGGTTAAGCAAGCTGTGTCATAGAAGAGTTGACACATCACTACTGTGTCTGGTGTGGATGGTTATAAATGCAGATGTTTAAGCTGTGCTCTTCCTACCCTAGTTGTAAATTAGCTTATTTTCATGCGTCGATGAAGCGATCTGCAAAAGTGACGTCATTTAGCAGTTATTTATGACGAGGGGGCTGGTGTAGCTAGGTTCGGTTTGGGTCTAATAACTGGGGAACGGTAAGTCACAGGGTCGTATTAAAAGCATTAATTTACAGTTTAGAGATATCGGATCTAGATTCGAGTCTATACTAAGATCATGTTGCTTGGCTTGAAGCCCGATGTAACCTTTTGTGGGTTGATTTAAATATTAAAAACCAATCAAAACACTCATGTTTTGTATAGTTGACGTCAAATGTGTCAATATACTGAACTTGTATTAGGATACTCACACCTACTAGTTTTCTGCCTGGCTTACTTTTGATTATCAGTGTACATTGTCTTGAAATTCAATTTTGTTTTTTCCTAAAACATACGTGCTAATCGGACATGTCAGATTGCCCCGAAACCGTGGTGTGAACAAGATATATAACGAAGAGCCTAAATAGCATGACATCAAAATGCGTCTTTACCCACTGCTCTTTCTGGGGCTGATATCAAGTAAGAATTTGATTGCCGGTGGATTCGACGTTGTCAACGACTTGGTGAATGGTTTCAACAGGCTTCTCCAGCTGGTTGTTAGCGTTGAAGCACTCAACAACCAGGGCTTGTCTAAAAAAGTGTCAGTGCCTCTCATACCCCCTCGCCGTGATTACGGCATTACTCCGGAAGACGTGCAGCGATACTTCAAGCATTCTATGCTGTCGAAATGCACCGCTTCGCAGCTACAGAATGAACGATGTTACTGCAAGGGCAAGTTCCAAGAACCAGTGTTGTTCAATAACATGATCATTAACTCACAATCTGTGGTAGCAATTGATCCCATCAACAAATTGGTAGTCATCTCTTATCGCGCCACTGTCAGCGAAAGGAATTGGGAATCAAATCTTAAAACCAGCCTTGTTCCACATCCCTACATCAACGGGCCCCAGAGGGTACATGACGGAATTCTGGAATACGTCTCTTCAATCTATCGCCAGATGGAGCCTACAGTTGTACGTATGCTTAGAAAGAATCCCTCCTACAAGCTTCACATCACCGGCTACAGCCTAGGGGGATGTGCCTCTTTTATTTCGGTGCCATTCTGGATGCACACACTTAAAACCAGAAACCTTAAAAACAAAGTGCAAGTCTTTTCTTACGTTGGTCCCCGTCCAGGGAATGTTGAGTTTGCCAAGTACATAGAATCCCTGAATATACCCATTGCACGCTACACCCAGAAGGGAGACGTAGTGCCTCATGCAATTGACCAGCTCCGAGGCTACAGCCAGGTTGGCTTGGAGTTTTATGACTCCAGCCTTCCGCTGATGCGCAAATCCTTTGTCAGATGCTCCTTCGATGTCATTGAAGACAAAAACTGCTCTCTAAAGGAGCGCCGTTTCCATAGCACTATCCATCTCATGCCCTTCCAGCGCCCACTTCCCGTACCAATCTTCTGCTAAACATCCAAAACTCATATTTAATTATATATTTCAAAACTATTCCTATTAAACTAATTTCTCCCCTCTCCCACCAATAATCCTAGTAGCCTAAGGCTTTGACATCAATTCACATTCCAACTTAGTAACTGCACTACAGGCAACAGTCTCAGGAAAAATAAACCAAATGAAATATGCTCTTTATTGAAAAATACATGGTGTTTATGTATCCTTAAGTGAATTAGAACCTCTTAAAAACATATTAGTTTTCCGGATGGGGTTTACCAATACTACTTTTTCTATATAGCGGGCTATAATCTGTAGATTTAAGTTCTAGTTAAGGTAAACACCAGAGTTAGTTGGTACCATATCAAGTTGTAAATATGTTATACTATTGTTGAGTATATGCTTCTGAGAAGTATAATAGACAAGATAAAGGGGAAAATTAAGAAGATAATGATACTTTATTTGATATGAGTTTAGAGTATTAAACAGTATCATGAGAAGCCACATACCATCCATGCACGTCATGGTGGTCATTAGGCTTATCCAAGTAATTGTTCCTCTTAGGTCATGGGGAAAGTCCAAGTATTATTCCTCTTAGCAGTCAAAAATTTTGATCCCGTGATAGATAGGCAAATGATAAGAGTGCCACCAACTTAATGAATAGCCAGGGAATCATTTGGGGAGTTGCTCAGGGAATTGCTTTCCTGAGAGGGAGTAATTAAAAATGTTGTGACATCTCCCCTGGGGTGCTGAAAGGTGGAACCTTAGTAATCTTCTTGAGAGTGTCAGGGATTTGGGCTTGGTATCAATCCAGTTTTGCATTGGGTACCCAGAGTCAAGAGTTGTTTTGTGCTGTCATTGCTTTGCACAGGCAGAGTTGGTCATAATGCATACACTTGAGTTCTGTACAAGTTCTAATTCCTTTGATGAGATAGTTGTTGTTTGGCTTGACTTTCATGAAAATGCCTGGCTCTCATAATCCTAGGTCCACTTTTGCATGTCGTGATTAACAGCCCAGATTTTGTCCCCAGCTTGAAAGTGTTCCTGTTGTAATGGAATGGCTTCCCTCTCAATCATTTTCTTTTCCTTGTCTTCCTGGTCTCTTCTGGTGTGTTGTATGTCAGGGTCATTGTTGTCTGGCACTTTCTTAGGCAGAGATAATTGTGGTCCTGAATTAATGCTAACAATGGTGAGTTTATGTCCATGGACAAGTTCATATGGGCTTCTGACTGTATTGCAGTTAAATTATGTCCTGTACACCATAAGTGCTGTTGGTAACATGGTGACCCAGGCTTTTGGATTTTTGGCGCATAACTTACTGAGGGCTTTCACAAGGGAACTATTCAGCCTTTCAACTCTTCCCTTTTCTTGTGGGTGATAGAGGCTGGCTATGGTGTGTTTTATTCCGTTTTGGCAAGGTAGATATTAGTGTCAATGACTTTGAGTTTGGTTTCTCTGTCTGTGATTAGAAGTTCAGGTTTCCCAAACTTAGCTATGATTTCCTTGTCAATGAATTGCCTTATATTGTTTCATTTGTGTTCTTTTGGTTCTTGTGCTATAGGCCACCTAGTTCATAATTGATAGCTGTGATAATATTTTTTTTGTCTTTGTTGTCACTGGGAATTGGTACTACAATATCCAGTGACTAAACTTTGAAAGGCTGTGTGATTGACATGTGTATTACTGATAAGGAATGCCTTGGAGTGGGCATACTATTCACAAACTTCACATTGGTCTAGCACTTCCTTGATACCGTCCAGCATGTTGGGCTACCAGTATTGTGTCTTGAGGTATTCATACAAGTTCCTGCTACAGGTGTGTCCCAGATCTCTGTGGTATTGAAGGATTGTGTCAATCTTTTGTGTTGACAGGATGTAGGGTACAGTATTGCCACTAGGTAGTATGTGATGTAGAGTACCATATACATTTTTGAACAGATGTTAGTTCTTGAGGACTTTCTCTTGGATGTCCATTGATGTACCAGATGATAACCCTTCCTGGAGATTCCCCATGATTAGCATGGGCTATTTGGGGTCCCCATCAGTGCATAGGAGGTGTTTATGATATAGCCTTGACAGGGCATCTGTGGTACGCATTTTCTTGCCTGGTTTGTATTTTATTATCATGGCTTACCTCTGTCTGAGCTCATCTATTTGGCTTGTTGCATGGATAGGTGTTGTTGAGCCTTAAAGAACACCAAATACTTGTGGTTGGTTAGCACTTTGAATATATGTGTACTTTCCAAATAGCATTGTCACTTCATTAGACAGTGGACAATAGCTATCAGTTCCTTGTCATGTATCTGGTATCTTTGCTCACTGTCTAACAATTTCCTTGATTCATATTCTACAGGGAGGAAGTCCTTTTCTGCAGTTTGAATTCAGAGTACTCCCCTTATTGCATAATCAGAGGCGTCTGTTTCTAGTTTGTACAATCCTTTACAATTTGAATATTGTAAAATAGGAGCAGCAACCATAAATTCTTTTAATTGTCAAAAGTGTTGATCCCTCAACAGTGTTGACAAAATTTTTGTCGTCCTGCCTATGATTGTGGATAAGGGAGCAGTCAAGGCGCCCCGTCAGGGGTGAATCTCCTAACATAGGCTACCATTCCCAGGAATTTACAAGGTTTGCTTTTATTGCGTGGTGCCGGCAGATCATTCATGGATCTTATTTTCTCTGGGTTTGGATTGACCCTGTCCTTGCTGATTGTTGTGTTCTGAGGTGCAGCACAGACACACAATGGGAAATCCTAACCTTAGGATTGTATTTGTACTAAGTTTTGGTTAAATGACAGGGAAGGCTATGTGTTTACCTTGCGGCCCTGGAAGAATAATCTCTACTAGTTGTGGCTAGAGAGAGGTGCAGAAGTACAGAAGACATAAAGAAATTTTTTGAATAGAACTTAATCTTTATTGGTGAATAAGAAATGGAATATATAGTGGTTAGAAATACCACAAAACACTATCTGGATGATAGGATCACTTGCCACCAGCATGAGTGGGGCAAGTGAGTTGCGCAGGATCAAGAAACCAAACAATTGTATTCCCTGATTCAGTCATCAACTCATTTTGAGAGGCAAAAGCAAAAACAAGAGATTCATCTTTGAAATGGCCCACCAAAGGCAAAATCAAAACATGGTGAATGGTAACATTCACAACATTGCCCTCCTCTAGATTGGCCTTAGGGGGTGGTACTTGCAGAGGAACTTGGCATGCACTCAAGCAAAAGGACAACCACCAGAGAGGAGCTTCATAGTGTATTTGGACCCTTGTTTAAAGATCAATTCCAAAGGGCCAATCCACAGAGTGTCCAGCTTATGCGCGCACCTGCCTACTCTATGTTGGTAGTAAAGAACATGGTCGCCAACATCAAATTCAGGCAAGGGGGAGCATCCAGCATTATCAGGAGAAAGTTCAAGCATCTTAGTCTTGTATGCAGAAGTGTAGGCAGTGGCCTGTATATCAATGATGTGGTTGACTAGATCCTTGATGTGGTTGTCAAGATTCATGGCCTTATCAGAGGAAAGCAGGGGGCCCCCAAGAGCAATGGGGTAGTAGCCTCTTGCCCATAAAGCATAGCAAAGGGGGAGTACCCAGTGACACAATGTTTGCTAAGGTAATACACAAAGAGAGCAGCAGGTAAGTATAGGTCCCAATTAGCAGCGTCAGAGTAGGTAAGCTTTCTCATGATGGAGACCAGTGTTGAATTTGCACGCTTGACAGCCCCATTGGTAGAAGGGTTGTAGGGGGCAGAGAAAGACTGGTGAGATCCCAAAGCTTTGACAACAGAGGTTACCAGCTTGGCGTTGAAGTTAGTCCCATTATCTGAGAGCAACACTTGAGGACAGCCATGGCGGTAGAAAATATTGTAACAGGAAGGCAGCAGTTGTCTTAGCCGTGATGTCCTTTGTAGGGCAAGCCTCTACCCACTTGCTGAAGTGATCAACAGCAAACAAGATAAAGCAACACCCAGAACGTGAATGGGGGAGAGGACCTACTGTGTCAATGCTGAAAGTATGAAAAGCATGTTGAGGGGGAACTAATTTGAACTTGTGGGCCACAGCTCAAGGCCTCTGCAGCTGGCAGTTGTGGCAAATAGCTATGAAGTCTGGGATTAGCAGGCAAAGATCTTCCCAGAAGTATTTCTACTGAAGCCAGTCAAAATCCTTAGCAATGCCTCCATGCCCAGTCTCTTTATGAGCTTGCAACACCAATGAGAGGCAAAGACTGGGTCATACATAGGGCAGATACTTATCTTGTAACTTTTTGAAGAGTTGATTGTCACGTATGAGGATATCTTTGGATAGCTTGGACAAAGCCAGTCAGACCTCTTCTGTTTCACTCTCCCAAGAAGAAGGGTATCCAATTAGTTCATACAACCGGTCAGACTCTGCAGGATGTAAAGCAAGAATGGGCATTATGGATAGCCCATCAGCATTCTGATGTTGAATCCCAGGACAATGGAGCACAGTGAAGTTGTAACCTTGTAGACGTAGGGATCATCTAGCCAGGCGCCCTTCTGGCTCCTTAAGTTGTTATAACCATTTAAGCAAAGCGTGGGCAGTGACAACTGTGAAATGAGTACCATACACATAGTGGCAGAACTGTTTGACTGCATGCAACACAACAAGACACTCCTTCTCTGTGACACTATAATTCTTCTCATGGTTGTTTAGAACACAGGAAGTGTAAGCCACAGGATGGTCTACACCCTCATTGCCTAGTTGGACCAGAATAGCCCCAATAGCAAGATCACTAGTGTCAGTGTATAGGATAAACTCCTTATCATAATCAGGATACACTAGGATTGGCGCCTCTTTGAGTTTTTGCTTAAGGGTTTAAAAGGCTTGCTGCTGACTGGTGGTCCATTCAAAAGGGACATTACATAACAGCTGCACTAGAGGTTCACTAGTATTGGCAAAGTCAGGGATAAACTATCTGTAGTAGCCCATCATCCCTAGAAAGACCTGTACCTCTTGCAGGTTGATGGGCAGAAGCATTTTGTTGATAGCTTCAATCTTCTTAGTCATTGGGTGAATACCTGTCTGGGTTACTTCATGGCCCAAGAATTCAAGACACTCTTTGAAGAAAGCGCATTTGGAAGGTTTTAGCTTGAGGCCAGCTTCTCAAATCTTATGAACACCTCTTTGAGGTGAGCCAGGTGGTTGATGAAGGTAGCACTGAAAACTGTTATATCATCCAAGTATACTAGGACACACAACAACTTCAAGTTGCAGAGGATGGAGTCCATGGCCCTTTGGAAGGTGGCTGGGGCGTTGAAGAGTCCCTGTGGCATGCAAGTAGACTCAAAAAGCCCTTCAGATGTAATGAGTGCGGATTTTGGCAATCCTTGGGCAATAGATCAACTTGCCAGTATCCAGATGCCAGATACATTGCAGAGAAAAACTTAGAGCCTCCAAGACGTCAGAGAGCATCATTGATACACGGCAAGGGGTATGAGTCCTTCTTGTTCAAAGAGTTCAATTGGCAATAGTCCATTACAATATGATGTCCTCCATATTTCTTCTTTAAGATGAGTAGCGGGGATGCCCAAGGACTTTGGAAAAGTGCCAGCAGCCCAGCGTCCAACAGTTGTTTGAGCTCTTTAGATACCTGGATGTTCTCCACACAACTGCAGCAATATGGTTTAGCATGGAAGGGAGGAGCGTTGCCAGTGTCAATCTGATGGATAACACCTTTGGCTAACCCATAGTTGGTACTATCTTTAGCAAAGATGTTGGAAAATTGGTCTAGAAAGTCTATCACCTCTTTCTGTTGAATTGGGGACAGCTGTGAAAAGTCTTGCGCAGTGAACAAGGATAGGACTTGGGGTTCATCCTCAGGTAGGTTAAAATCTTGGAATGTGCCAAAGGAATGAAGAGACAGGACCTCAGGAGCGCTCAACAACTTGCCCTATCTGATGACCTGCCCCCTAGACACGGTCATAGGGAGTGCAGTCAGGTTGGCTACCAACAATTGAACAGGGTCCTTATGGGAGACATCTAGGATTCCAGGACAGAGATAAGGTTTGTTGCACCCTAATGAGGCAGGAGAGTACAACTCCAAGAAGGCTTGTTCAGGTAGTTCATATGATATCTGGGAGTCTAGGATGGCCTGGGAGCCAGGGGGAATGGTGACAGCGGACGTGGCTAGGAGAGGGATCCCCTCAGACGCAGGAAAAGCCATGGGTGGACATTTCATGCTTGAAGAGTGGGTGCAATATTTGAGGTTGAAAGCCCCAATGGGATATTCCAAGGCACATGTCTTGAGACATTTCCCGGGAACTTTAACTGGCTCTTCAAAGATCAGAGGGACTTTGTATCCCAGAATAGTGAGGTAACCATCTTTCAAGTTGATTATCCCATTATATTCCCTGAGAAATCAAGTGCCAACTAAGAGATTGTAACTCTCGTTTTCCAGGACAACTGCTGGCGCAGCTAGGAGAAGCTTGCCAAACCGCATGGGTAGAGTGGAGTACGCCCCTATGGCGCGGGTCATAGACAGTCCAGCTGTGCCATACAACTGGTGATAATTAAGGTCAGGGGCAAGTTTGAGTTTCTTCACAAGCTTCAAGGAGACAACGTTGACTGGCAAGCCAGTGTCTAAAACGGCCTTGATCTTCACTTTTTGAATGGATATCTCTACTTGAGTGGTAGTGCAACCAAAGGGTGGAAGGACAGCCAAGATATCTTGAGCCTCTGCTATTTCCTTATCTCACTTCTCAATCATGCATCTTAATCCTGGGAACTCCTTATAAACAGTTTGGAGAGGGAGTGAAACAGATACATTCTTGAAGATAGCGTTGGCAACCTCAGCAGCTTCTTCTGACAACTCCACTAGCACGGGGGACCTCTTAGCTTGAGTGAGATAAGGGAAAGAGACAACTTCTTGGGCTTCAGGCAAAGGCTTAGCGGTAGTTGTAGTCTTTCCTGAGCGCAATTTATAGGGGACTGTAATGGTTTCTAAACAGCCAGAACAGAGTACCCATACACATCAGCGCCATCAGTATCAGAGTCATCCAGGTCAGAGTTGTCAGAGATATTGTGGGACAAGAGGAGGATAGGAGGTGCCTCATTGTCAGCAGGCTTGGAGTCAGATATAGAGGGAGGGATTGAAATAGACTGGGAATAATTGTCAACCGAGAGCGTCTCTGCCTCTAGGTTGACTGCTCTTTTCCCGCCTGCTCTTTTGGATCAGCTCTTCAACCCAGGGGTTGGTGCAGACTCAAGAATGGTGACCTATCTGACCAAAGTTGTGGCAACCTTGGCGTCAAGGAGGATTTTGCAAGTTCATGGTAAGAATGCGAGGACCACAGGAAGACAAACCAGAGTTAGAAGAAGCTCAACTTTCCCTAACAACTGCTCCAGAATGGGTAAGGTGAATGTCCTGCAACAGTGTCTTTATGCTCTTCATAGAGGAAAGCATAGCTTTATGGGCTTTGAAATGAAGGCACAGAAGCTGATTAACTTTGAGGGCTTGAGCGCAAGCCATGTAAGCTTCATTGGCTATCAACTGTCTGCTTGTTATCATTTGCTGTCCTTCCATGTAGAATCTGTCTCCAAACTCAGCTAATGTCTCTTAAGGCTTAGAAGCAATGTGCATAAAAGCGTCCTTTTTTACTTCCAGGCTAAGTTCACCACCAAACTTGTCAATCAGAAGCTGCTTCATATCTTCCCACGTCTCAATGGTGGGCAGCTCAGGCACCACCACCTCCTAGAAAGTCAGATGTAGACAGGTCAGAATATGTTCTTTCTTAACTTTGTTTGAAGCTTGTCTCATGGCAGTTTTGTAGATAGTTAAGAAAGCTGCAATGGTCAAGGTTTTGGGATCAAAGACCTGCTTAAAAGGTAGGCTTGAAGTGTGCTTTGGGAGTTGGGCCACCATTGTTGCTATTGAGTACATTTATACAAGGGGAAAAATCTGCCTCAGATTCAGAGGGGGGTTGTCTAGCCCATAGCTGACAAAAACTCTCTTCAAGGGTAGTCAGGGTCTCAACAGCGCAGGCACCTGTATCAACAGCTTGAGTGGTCTGTTGTGCAGTAGCATCTGAGCGTTGACCTTGGGTGGTCACTATTGTGGAGAGCTCAGCCAGTCAAGAAGTAAGGGATGGCCCCACTGAGAGGCAAGGGGCAAACCTATCATTCACAGAGTTGATCACATCATTTATCTCTTGTATGTCTCTATCCAGTTCAGTATGGTCCCGCTTCAATTGATCCACCTCGTTATCTAGGGCAATTAGTTCCCTAGCGCATTGGATTTGAGGAGCTCCTGGTAAGCCAGGGCAGCAACCATCTTCATTGATAACCCCAACTGGACTAGCAGCAAGTGCCATCATTTCACGTAGGGCGGCAAGTTCTTGCTGTAGCTCTGCAACTTGAGCAGTCAGTTCAAGCACCTGGGGGTCAGGTTGAGAAGCCTCAGCAGGACGTCCTTGACTGCAAGTAGTTGTACGTAGCTCTCAAATAGCGTCCCATATTCTCTGCTCTCAATCTGCCAAGTCATCAGAAGGGGGAGAGGTCAGAACATCTGGCTTGGGCGTAGCTAATTCATTCACTTAACTATAGAGTTTGGCTATAGCAGTAGCAGTGGTAGCTCTTTCTTGATCAAACACCACACTGAGTTAATTAAGGCCATTAATAGCAAATACTGCTACCTGCTGTAGTTGCTCAAAGGAATACATGCTGAATGCATTGAGCTGTTGCACGAGTTGTTCAAAGTCAGTGAGATAAGCGTTTAAGGTGAAATCTACTTGAGTTCACCAGGGTTGTTCTAGCTGGTGAAACTTGTGTAGATGCTCTTTCACGTATTCAGGGATGGACTGGCACATTTGTTTGATAGAATTAACCAAAAAGGTTTGAGAGGTAACAGTCACGCTGAATGTCAGATACCAAAGAAAACAGGGAATGAATCCACTGTTGGTAGGCAGCAAACTGGTCCCAGTGATGAGTAACTACTGCTTGTAGAGACGAGATCTCTTGAACGTGGAGCCCCAACACCATTTGATGGTGGGCCAAGGCAGGCTGCACAAAGGACAATAGTAAGTGCTTAGCAGAGCCAGCCGCTGAGAGGAGATATTGCAGAAATTGAGGAGCCATAATTAATTTGTAGTATTCAGCCCGACTGAACTGCAACTGAAGTCAAGGGATGGCTTCTTCATGGGCTATCCCAAGGGCTACTGACATGACTTAGTCTAAGTCAGGGGTACCCATGGGGTAAGCAACTAGGTGGGGACCATTCCCGAGGTTCAGTATATTAGGGGTAATAAGCAGGTTGGCAATTTCTTCCTAAATAGGAGGGCTAGTAATTTCAGGTGAAGTTGGCTCTTGTATAGGCAGAGACAAAGGACCTGAAAACATGGATGCAAAAGGGATAACCAAGGGGCTTACAGTCCCTGTAGTGAGCACCATTTTTGTCGTGTTCTGAGGTGCGGCACAGACACACAACGGGAAATCCTAACCTTAGGATTAGATTTTTACTAAGTCTTGGTTAGATGACAGGGAAGGCTATTTGTTTACCTTGCGGCCCTGGAAGAATAATCTCTACTAGTTGTGGCTAGAGAGAGGCGCAGAAGTACTGAAGACACAAAGACAAAAATGTGAATAGAACTTAATATTTATTGGTGAATAAGAAATGGAATATATAGTGGTTAGGAATACCACAAAACACTATCAGGACGGTAGGATCACTTGCCACCAGCATGAGTGGGGCAAGTGAGTTGCGCAGGATCAAGAAACAAAACAATTGTATTCCCTAATCCAGTCATCAACTCATTTCAAGAGGCAAAAGAAAAAGTGAGAGATTTGTCTTCAAAATAGCCCACTGAAGGCAAAATTGATACATGGTGAATAGCAGTATTTACGACACTGATAATGTGTCCTAAAGATGGGAGTTCTTTTGAGAAGAAGTTACATTTTGAGGGCTTGGCTATGAGTTGATTATCTTGGAGGATGTGAAGAACCAGGTGGATTTTCTTCCAATGGTGTTCCTTAGTTCGGCTTTATATGATTATGTTTCAAGGTAAACAATAGCCCTTTTTCCAATGTGATCTTTAAATACTTCATTTATAAAGGTCACAAAGGTACTAGGGGCTTTTTCCTGCCAAATTTGAGGACAAAACATCAAAAATGAGCCATACTTAGTCCTGAACGCTGTTTTGGGTATGTCCTCTGGTTTAACTCTGATTGATGATCTTTTTGATGCCCTGGGGATCCCAATTCTTCATAAAAATTGACTTTAAAATGGTGTATCACCAAATCAGATGCAGGGGATAACTGTTCTTAATTATAACTTTGTTGAGCGCTTTGTAGTCTGTGATCAGGCGTAGTTCTCTATCTTTCTTTGCTACAAAAAAGACAGCCACACCAAAAGGAGATTTGAATGGCCATATGAGTTCTTTTTCAAGGGCCTTGTCCAGGTAGACCTTCAGTGTGTTGTCCTCTTGTGATGTTGGGCAGTAGATAGGGTTTGCTTTTAGAACACTTTCTTTGAGGTTGATTTCATGTTGGATGCCCTGGTTGGGCGGTAGTCCTGGTAACCTTTCTTGGGAAACAGAGGATAATTCTTGGATTAGCTGTTGTTGGATTGGGTCTTGTTTGAATATGGTCTCTACATTTTTAAAGTGGCTAATCAAATACATGCAGGTGTTCCAATTGATCTTGCTGGGTCCTTTTCTTCTTCTGTTTCCATAATTTTTAAAAACACATGGTCTCTCATGAGTGTGTCAAGGTGGGTCGGATACATGTGGTGGTGCACCTCTCCTTGTTGTATGGTGAGGGTAGCACTATCCCAGTCAATATGAGGTTTTGTCTTTCTCATCCAGTCTAGACCAAGTACTATATTGTACTTTGGGATTGGTATGATTGGGTAACTAAAAGTAGTCTTTACATTCTCTATTTGGGACTGGAAAAGTTTTATCTCCCTGATTACTGGTGTGCTCCTGTTCTCTTTCATGATTACTATCTTGACCATACTTTGAACTGTGGGTAGTTTCATGAGGTTGTCAAATCTTTTGTTGACAAGAGATTGATCTGCTTCAGTCTTGAATAGTGCTATGCCCTGATATCTGCAAAAGTGGAAATGATAAGTGAGGAGTTTATTTCTGGTTTGGGTTGCAAACAGTATAGGATTTCTGAAGGGTACTTGGATCATGGTAATTGAGTCCATGTCTTTGTCCCTGTAAAAATCTTTCAAAGTGGGGGAGGATGGATTGCCTAAGCACTCCCCTGAGCTTTTCCCTCCTCAGGCACATCATTGGTACTCATTTAATTTGCTTGTGCGGTACAATTCTAACCTCAAGCATGGGAGTTGTTGGCTCAGTTATTTTGCTTGTTACGTTAAGGGTTCTTCTTTGCTGTGGGAATTTTCTTTTGTTTGTTGGCTACATGCAAGATGTCAGATTTCTGTACAGCTTGTTTTCCTTCCAAAAACACGTCTTGAAGGTTTTTGCAACAGCTCATGTCAAAATGACGTCTGATGTGTGTGGGAGGTCATTTTAGAAGTCCAGTCATGGTCCAGCCTCGTCAAAGTGGATGGTGTCGGGAGCTCAATAATGTATGTATTCATAGGCTGCAATGTTTTCCTTGATAGTTCCTGCCATTTTAAAGGTTCAAAGCTTGGTCATGATCACCACATCCAAGTCCTTCATGGAAAACTTTTTGAGGAATGCAGCCTTGAACACTTCCCAATCTTCCTTCTGGCCAGGGTGTTGGGCTAGCCATTTTGTTACAAAATGTGAAGCAGTCCCGGTGACGCGGAGGGCAATCTCACTGACCCAGAGTCTTTGGGGGTACTCCACTTGTTTGAACTTGCTCTCAGTGCTGTTGAATCCAAAGAGAAGCGTTCTCATGGCGTAATCTTGCAAAGGCGCCAATCTCAGTTTTGGTAGTGTAAGCGTTGGAACACAATATTGGGTATCTCAGGTTGCGTCAGGAACAGTTGTTGTGGTTGGCATGATAGGGAACAGTTTGCGGGCTTTGAGGAGCATTGTACTGGTCAGTGGGTACAAAGACGTTATCATAGATGACAGCAAAGGCCATGGGGGAACGTCTTGTCCTACTTTGTAATCTCTTCAGCCGTTAGGGAGTGACAATTGTTTAGGTTCTTTTCATCAGGAGGAATTTTTCCTTTGAGTTGGGTAGGTATGAATAACCTACCTGTGCTACCACTGTCGCGTTTATACTTCTGGGAAGTATAATAAACAAAATAAAGGGGAATATTAAGAAGAGAATGCTACTTTATTGAATATGAATATAGAATAATATATAGTATCATGACAAGCCACATGCCATCCATGTACATCATGGAGGTCATGGGGCTTATCTAAGTAATTGTTCCTCTTAGGTCATGGGGCTTGTCCAAGTAGTGTTTCTCTTAGGAATCAAATTCTTGATTCCCATAATAGATGGGTGAATTATAAGAGTGCCACCAACTTAATGAATAGTTGGGGAATCATTCAGGGAGTTGCTTGGAGAGTTAATTCCCTGAGAGGGAATAATTGAAGAAGTTGTGATACTATGAACCAGTGTTTGGTTTAAAGGACCTATTGTGGCATAAGCAAAAACTGAAATACACTTAATTTACTTGGCATCAACAACCAAACCCAGAAATCATATCAAGTATATAATCTCTAATTTAGATAAACCAATTGAAAAGACCTTTTTAATTAGAACTTATATTTAACATAAGTTCTGTAGAATCTTTGATAAATTCATCTCATTAAGTTATTTGTCCAATAATCACTCCTGGCCACTTAGCAAGAAGTATCCTAAGAACTTATAAATAAATCTTACTGGGATTAGCCCTTGTTTCTTATAGGAACCTTTCCGCTTAAACCACACAAGAACTACATAGACACTATATGGCATGTTTTCAACTATGAAGAGTTGCTGTATTGTTTCAATAGATCTAGCAACCTCTTCTATGTCCCATTTTCTTGTATCATATGCTTTCTAAAAGGATAAATATGATATTTTTATCGAAGTATACTTTGAATATACCTATGATCTATAAGAAAATCTAACCATGTAGTTATTTTTAGATGCCGCAGTGGTGATGCTTCAAATAATCGGGTCGGAGGATGTCTAACTGGATCGGCGTATGAAGATATACCACTCGGTCGTAGAGGATACACGCTTGGAATTCTAAATCGCTTTTTGTATCGTTTTAAAGGTACGTCTTTTAAGGCGAGTGGTTTTGCATTTACAATAAACATCTGCGATGATGTAATAATGGATATTTCAAAGGATCTATTTGCTGCGTGGATCCGAATGCAGTCATATCCAACTCTAGCGATACCGCGTGAAAGTTTGCCATTGATTTTAAGCCGTACCATTGGCTAGTTTGGAAGGATGATGCGTTTAAATAAATGATAAAAAAAGGCATTGTAAGCCGGGACAAGATGGTGAGACCGACGTGATAGGTTTGGCTTTGAGAATAAAGGAGATAGTATTTAAATTGGTAAATTCAAGGCTAGCGCTGGTCGATCAGAGCAAAGAATTTTTGAATCCAGCCAGTTAAACATGGATCATCAAGGCTGGAAATCTTAAAAGGGAATTGTCGCCGATCGAGTGGTGATCAGCTGGCGCTGGAAAAGTGAAATAACATAACATGTTGCAATGTTTGTGCCATAACTGGGCTGAAAGAACCACCACATTTAAGGAACAGGCTGGCGTTGAACCCAGCAGTCATGTTCGGCTTTGCCAAGTACTACTTGATCTCTATTCTCCTGCTGGATCAGGGGGCATGCCAAGGAATCCCCAAAACTTTAACAAAGGCATACCTCCGTGTCGACAGTTTTAACCGTCTCATCAAGCTTATCAATGATAAGTACGATATGATCTCTGATGGCGAGGATGTAAGAATAGGGCACCTACTCCCTGCACCCCGTCCTGATTATGGAATAACGTCAAACACCATGAAGTTCTATCTCAAGCACTCCCTTCTCTCCTTGTGCAAGCCTGAGGATTTCCAAGCCAACAAATGTTTCTGTGAAGGTAGATTTGTTGATGCCAAGCTGTTTAAAAACGAAACAATTGACTCCCAGGCCATTGTGGCAGCGGACCCCAACAACAAGTTGATTGTCGTATCCTATCGCATGACGGTCAGCGAAAAGAATTGGGCTTCCAACTACAAAGCCGACTTGGTCGAGCACCCTATAGTCAAAGGTGCACCTTTGGTACACGAAGGACATTTGGAGGTTGTGCTAGTCCATCCACAATGACATGGAGCCTGCAGTCATTGAGCTTCTCCGAAAGCACAATGACTACAAGCTTCATATCACCGGTTACAGCTTAGGAGCCTCTGCGTCAGCTATTTCTCTTCCCATCTGGATGAAAGCCCTCAACGATAACAACCTAAACAATCAGGTTCAAGTCTTCACTTACTCTGGTCCTCGCCCTGGAAATCTTGAATACGCAAAGCACCTTGAGTCTTTAGAAATCCCCATTGTGCGCTACAGCAAGAGAGGTGACATTGTTCCCCATGTTGCTTACCAGTCCATGGGGTTTAGTCAAGTAGGGCAAGAGTTCTTTGACAACGGGTATCCTATGATCAACTTAGAGCTTGTCAAGTGCTCCACCACCTTGGTTGAAGATCCTACATGTGCCTTGAGTGTACGCAAATTTAGAGCCACTCATCACCTCACGCCTCTACACATGCCTCTGCCAATACCTCCTTACTGCTAGGATATTTTAAAAATTAAAGGTTTCTTTTTAAAAATATTGCTTTTTATTTTTGCTTGATTTATAATCAATCAAGGTATAATAATAAAACAGAAGGATAAAAATAGCATCAAATCAACCAGCATTAGTTATTTAGACTAGTATTTGCTCACGCACACCCAGAAAAATGTGAATTTAATGCATCAGGAAGTGTTTATAAATTTCTTTGAGCAGTCTTAGTCACATATAACGAATAGCATATAGATAATATTCGGATTGGTTTAAAAAAGCGATTAAAATCAACTGGCATCCAGGATAACTTAGAGGACGTGCATATGTTTGGCAGGACGTACCATCTAGACATCCATTTCATTTCCAGCCACATTATTACCAGCTTTGTTAATTCTGAAAACTTAGTGGACCTCGATTTTTTGAGTAACAATAAAAATTAAAGCTCTTCAGGGATCTTCTTAATTTAAAAAGCTGGATATATCCACTATTTTATTTAGCTCACATGATGCCTTTTTATTTTTGGATTAATAGTGGATAGATAATTAAAACTGATGTTTTCTATCTCTACCAAACATACAAGGTATACGACCATTAACCATTAGTTTCAACTCCATTTAAAGAGACAAAATAATCATAAATATATAGAACCTTCATTTTTGCAACCAAGATTATTCCCTTGTCCACTAATGTATCTCATGATACACAGGATCGCTCAACCAGTTGCCTCATGATGTGACTAATGGTATGAATTAATCTGAGCACAATGTCAAATTGTGGGCACTAACTCTTAATTAGAAGTGTTGCCAATTTGACATGCTGATTGGTCCAAGTCATTACCAACCAGAACATTACATGGAACATGCCACTATACCACCCCCAAGCAATTGTGGCTCCCAGATATAGTATATCAACCATACTACACCTAAAATAAACATATCCTATTCCTATCCTAGTCCTTTCTATTTGGACTGTTGTCTTCCCCAATTCAAATCCTGAACTATTATTGGTTCAATTGTAGCAATGTGTAAGGTATTCATATATAGATCTAAAATTATTAACTGAGCTTTGAAATATCAAATCAAATAACAAACATATTGTCACAACAATTGGGTTAACCTCCTGGCAAGGTTCCAACTAAATGGGGCTGTGGCTTGCAATCCAACTTCTCAGTGACCTAAAGCCAAATGTGGAAGTTGACTCAAATGACTAAATCCAGCAACATGACCAAATTTCAATCCCTGTAAGGTTAACAGCTTGATCCAGCGCTTGGCTCATTACAAAGATCAAGCCACCCTGTTTGCTAACCAACCAAGTGATCTTTATAATCATGCTCCTACTATCCCAATTCATAACAACTATATAGCTTTTAATCCCAATAAAGAATATTATTAAGTTTTTAATTAGTATTCCACTTGTAACTCTGATAAAACAGCACAGTTAAAATATTGGTAGAATAAGTAGGTTCTCCAATCTACCTTTCTTTTCAAAATTCCTTGTGTTGCCTGTACTTGACGCATTCAAAAAAATATACAAAATAAATATTTTCAGGCTCTCCATGGACTGGACGCCCTACACACCAGGGACCAAGATGCCAGAGAGATATGTACTGTACCAAAACATGGTGATGTTGTTTCCTGCAATCATTACTCTTTCAGCCCAAAGATTCTTCTAGGCACCTACCCCCACCTCTTGAACCACTGAAAAAAGCATCATGCCCACATACATAGCCCAGCAACTCTGCAGCGCAGCCTTGGAATCATTTTCCAGAGCTAGTTGCTGTGTTCTGAGGTGCAGCACAGACACACACCAGGAAATTCTAACCTTAGGATTGGGTTTGTACTAAGCCTTGGGCTAGTTGGCAGGGAAGTTGAAATGATTACCTTGCGGCCCTGAATAGTAAATATCTGCTATTTGTGGATAGAGAGAGGCACCAAAGTACTAAAAGACACAAAGACAAAAATGTGAATAGAACTTATTTTTTATTGGTAATAAAGAAATAGAATATATATCATTTGGTGTTGCCACAAAACAATATAGGGACAGTGTGATCACTTGCCACATGTTAAATGGGGTGAGTGTGTTTTGTAGGGCAAGGAAGACAAACAGATGTATTTTCATCTTTGGAAATCAACTTATTTCAAGGGACAAAGGCAAAAGCAAGAGATTTTCCCTTGAAAGAACCAACTCAAGGCAAAATCAAAAGAGCATGACTATGGTCATTAACAACACTAATGAAAACAATACTATAGCATGGATTTAATATGCCCAAAACAAGCTGAAACAGATAGAGTTCCCAACATGTTTTTGATTACAGAGATATCTATTTGCCTGACCCACAACATAAGAACCTGGTGCAACAAGTGGCATGAGGCCCATACAGAAAATGACTTAAACATGTTCAAACAGGACTTCCTGATAAGGTTTTTAATGAAAGATACAGCACTTATAATCATATGATATTTAAAGAACTTGGCACAGACTGGCATAGTAAAGGAACTCATAAGAGCCTATGAAGAATTGCATTTGTGGGCACCTTTGGATATGGTATTTGATAACATAGTTACACACCTCATGTATTACAATGCTCTTAAGTTGCATGTGATAAGGCATGTCAATTCAGATCAAGTTACTAACCTCCAGAGCCTGCACTGTGAAGTGGAGAAAGCAGATAAAATGTCCAATGTGCTGTACAAAGAACAAACTGGGAAATTAGAAAGACTCAAAGACTCTGACCCCCAGGACATTTCAGCCGCTCTCTGCCCAACAGCAATAACAGTGCAAACAACAAACCCTCAAACTCTAATGACCACAGTAATTAAAACAATGTCCAATCTAACTGCACTTATTTCAGAGTCACCATTACCCAAGGTAGTCAGGATGAAGGAAAAGCCTGGGGAGAGCAATAAGTGAGCCAAGTTTTCCCTGCCAACCTTTCACCTCACCAAATGATGAGTACCGCCCAGAAGATGTGGATCAATACCCAATGATTCAAGTCCCTTTGGGAGATCCAGCACTTTAAACCTTTGCAGACATCCCAATCAACTGATTTCTTACCCTTTCTATTTCCAAAGCTATACAGGTTCAGCATTTATAGATTCAGGAGCAGATTTTATCCTTGCTAACAGAAGCTTTATGAACAAGTTCAGGATAGCTAATAATCCTTCACAGATTAATAATGTGACTTTAGCTGATGAACTTCCCATTACTATTATACATGAACTTCCCCTCTTTTTCATCACAATATAGAACCTTCACTTCACTATCCAAGGATCAATCATTGACTTACTCAGATTTGAAGTGATTCTTGGCTTAGACTGGCTGAGAAAGAATAACCCCCACATGAACTGGGTCATATCAGTATTGACCATCAAACAACAAGGATTTAACTATCAAATTTACCCTGACACAGTAGTCCAACCTCTTTGGGACTGTGTATTTATACCCATTACAGAGACCCAAGAAGAAAAGGAAAACCTCAAAGCAATTGATTGGGACTCCTGCTAGTATGAGGTCATATACTTCAAGGATCAACATGATACTTTCACCCCCCAAGATTGGGGAATAGTGATCTGACATCCAGGGATCTTTAAGGAAGCTCTTCTAGCACTTCTGCCTGAGAAACACACCCAGCACACCATCTAACTCAAAGTTGCAGTTCCCAAGGTACATCCCATATACTGTCTCACACCAAATGAGGATGGTGCACTTTATGCCTACCTTAAAGAAGCCCTGGAGAAGGGGCCCATTTGACCTTCACAATCCCCTTTTGGAGCTGCTGTGTTCTGTGTAGCAAAGAAAGATGGGTCCCTCAGGTTAGTCACAAACTACTGTATGCTAAACAAGATTACTATCAAGAATTACTACCCCTTCCACTTATTGACAGTCTCTTTGATGCCTTAAGCGGGGCTACAGTCTTCTCTAAGATTGACCTGACTGCTGGGTAAAATTGAATCCACATCAAAGAGGAAGACATTCCAAAAATTGCATTCCAAAATAATTGTGGCTCATACGTGTGTGTTCTAATTAACTTTATTGTAAAACAGCAGGTTTAACCCACCAGCAGGATTTTAAGTAAGCAGGTTTTTGACCTGAAATCTGATTATCCAGTCACTCAAAGCCAAACTAGGAAGTCAACTCAAATTCCCAAAACCAACAGCATGAACAAATAATGATCCCTTACAGTGGATACCTTGTTTTGGCGCTTGACTCCTTACCAGGATCAGGCCACCCCCTTCACCATCTCACCGTGTGATTAACACTATCATGTTCCTGTTATCCATGACTCACATTAAATATAATCATTATCTCCCAATAAAAAATATTATCTAGTTTCTAAATATCCCCCCTTGTAACTCTGCTAAAACAGCACAGTTACAACATTATGATGACCAACGGCCCATCAACCTTTGTTACATTCACCAACAAATCTCTTTGTCCCACACATTGGAAAGCACACACTGGTATACTTGGACAATATTATTAAATACACCCCACTGTTGAGCAGCACAACAAAGATCTAGAGGCAGTGTTTTTAATCTTAGCACAACATAAGCTACTTTTCAAGCCAAGCAAGTGCCAGTTCTACCTCAAACAACTCCCCTTTTTGGGGCACGTGGTGTTCAAAGACAGCATCAAACCTGAAAAACAAAATATAAAAGCTATGTGCAAGAAGCCACCACCCAAGGACAAGGGAGAGCTTAGAACCTTCCTAGGCATGATAGCCTACATTCACCAATTTATCCCTGACTGTGGCATTCTCACGGCACCGTTATTTACCATTACAGGTACCAAGTCCAAGTTTGTATGGACCACACAAAAATATATCTCTTTCAGCCACCTGAAAGAAAAACTGGTGTCAGCCCCTATATTGAAATATTCCAAGAGATAAAGAGGCTACCAAATGGAAACAGACACCTCTGATTTGTCCATTAGAGGTGTGCTCCACATAAAACAGATACTGACAAGTTCTTCCCTGTAATTTATGAATCCCACAAACTAACCAATGGTAAATGCAGCAACAGTGGTGAAATCAACTGTAGGGATGTAAAAGTGAGAATTCAAAAGTGAGAATCTAAAAGTGGCCATGTCGACACTTTTAAAATTTTAAAATTAAATTAAAACAGCTCACCTGAAATTAAAATTTATTATGGTCTTATAAAATACTTTTTTATTCATTCTCTCAACTAAAAAAGTCAACAAAAAGTAATTACTTTATTATAAAAAGCCATTTTGAAAATTTAAAAAGTGTCAACATGGTCACTTTTAGATTCTCACTTTTACATCCCTACAGTTGATTTTGCCACTGTTGCTGTAAATGCTACTATCCATTAAATGACAAGGATTTGTTGGCCATTGTGTACTGACTAGTCAAGTAGTATTGCTACTTTGAAAGACAAGAAGAATTCACTTCCCTGACAGACTACAAATCCCTCATATATTTTGAAATTCAAGCCAACCTCTCTTAGCGACAGGAACAGTAAATGGTTTTCTTGGAAACGTTTAATATAAATATTCAATATACACCAGGACTGGAGCTAGTAACAGCTGATGTCCTTTCATGACTATATGTGAGAGCTTCAAGAGGGCAGAAGGGGCTAAACTCAGACTGGTCACTCCTATTACTCTGCACCAAGGACAAACAATCCCCCCAGGCAATGCTGATATCACCCAGTATACTGTAATCAAGAATGAGCATCTATTCACAGAAGTCTATGGAATGCTACATCACAAGATGACTGATAGTTTAACCATACCCTACATACCCATACATGAGAGGGTTAACACCATTCTACATTATCACCAGGATCTAGGCCATACCAAGAGTCAAATCATATACAAGTTCTTAAAACATAAGGCCTGGCGGTCCAAATCATACAGGTCTGTCCAAGAAGTACTAGTGTTTTTAAATGTGCTGTTTTAGCAGAGTTATAAGGTGAAAAATATTTAGAGAATAGATAATATTCTTTATTGAGTGATCATGATTATATAGTTAATGTGAGTCATGGATATCAGGAACATGATTGTGTAGATCACAAAGTGGGATGGTGAAGGGGTGGCCTGATCCTGGTAAGGAGTCAAGTGCCAAAACAAGGTATCCACCGTAAGGGATCAGCATTTGTTCATGTTGTTGGATTTAGAAATTAGAGTTGACTTCCTAGTCTGGCTTCAAGTGACTGGATAATTGGATTGCAGGTCATGAACCTGCTTACTTGGAACCTTGCTGGCGGGTTAAGTCTGCTGTTTTGACACCCCCCCATCTAAAGGTCAGCCTTGTCTGGGGACAGGCTTTCAGGGAGGTTGTAAGGAGTACAGGCGCCATACTGGACTAACTATTGTTCTGTGGCAGATAGGACAGCCTCAAATTGTTTCTGTCTTGCCTTACAGGGTCTCAGGCAATCATGGTGGAGGATCTTGTCTTGTTTACATTTACCAAGTCCTTGCACAAGGTAAGTGTTGTCTTCATTTACCTTTAGGATGATTGCTGGGCCTACTTTCTCTTGTTGTAGTTTACTTTTGTCAATGTTCATGAACCAAAATTTGTTACCAACCTCACATCTGTTTTGGTTGAGGATGAATTTCAGTTGCTAACGCTTTCCTTATATTTCTTATTATTTGCTGTTGGCTTGCATGACCTGGGGGTCTGAACGTGGTGGAACCTTGCTTGGTATTTCCAGCTTGGATCCTTATAATGCATGAATGATATTGGACTGTGTCCCATAAACTAACTCAAAGGGACTTTTCCCGGTGGATCTATTCACACAAGTCTGACATACAAGCAATGCAGTTGGTAGCTGCTTGTACTATTCCTTAGGTCTCTAGGCCAGGATCTTGACCAAGGATTGCGCAAGGCTGCCATTTAGCCGTTCTACACATCCATTGGTATGAGGATGGTAAGGTGTTGTCACCATGTGTTGGACCCCATTATTGGTGAGGTATACATTGGTATCTTCAGAGGTCAATTCTTTGCCTCTGTCAGTTATCAGGAGTACTGGCTTTCCAAACTTGCTGATGATTTCTTCCCCTATGAACCGCCACACATCATTGCCTGTGTGTGCTTTTACTGCTTGTGCCACTGGTCATTGTGTGGAAAAGTCTATTGTGGTAATGATGTATTTCTTTTTGTTGTGTTTCCCTGGCAAGGGGACCACAATTTCCAGGGCCCACATCTTGAAGGGTAGTTGTGTGCAAATAGGTAGTACTGATTTAGGTAGGGTATTGCTTTTTGCAAATTTCTCACATACTTTGCACTGGCCCAAGACTTCCTGGACGTCCTGTTATAGGGTTAGTCACCATGCTTTGTGTTTAAGGAATTTGTAGAGGTTGCAGCTTTTTGTGTGCCCTAGGTCTCTGTGATAACGTAGGATTGTGTCAACTTGCTGATGTGTGGGAACTTAAGGAATGGTGGTTCCATCAGTCATTTTGTGATGCAAGGTCCCATAAACATCAGCAAATAAGTGTTTGTTCTTAATGACTGTTTCCTTTGTTATGACTGTGGTGCCAGGGGGAAGCCCTTGTCCTTTTTTCAGAGTACCAGGAGGGGCCAGTCTGGGTCAAGCCCATTCTCTCCCCTTGTGGCTCTGACGTACAGGCACAAGAGTGTGTCTGCCATGGCAAGTTCTGGACCAGGATTATATTGTATGAGCATATTAAACCTCTTCAGGAGTTCCATCCAGCAGCTTGAGTGCAGGATAGATTTTCTTGGGTTTTGAAATATATAAGCAACTTGTGGTCAGTAATTGCTGTGGATTCTTCCTGTTGTTTTAGGTAACAACACCATTTGACTAGGCAGTACATTATTGTCAATAACTCCTTGTTGTGTATAGGGTATCAGCACTTGCCTTCTGTCAGTTTCTGTGATTAATAGGCTACCAGCAGGAAGTTACCATCATTGTTTTTGATTTGTAGCACCCCTCCAATGGATGCATCTTAAGCTTTGGTTTCCATTTGATATTCCCCATTACATTTGGGATACTGCAGGATAGGTGCTTTTGTGAGTTTCTCCTTGAGACTTCTAAAGAAAAGGTCTTGTTGGGGGTCCATACAAACTTGGATTTGGTGCCAGTTATGGTGGAAAGGGGTGCAGTCAGGAAAACAGCAGTTGGGTATAAAACAAACTACATAGGTAACCATTCCTAATAATTGACAGAGTTCCAACTTGTCTTTAGGCAGTAGCATTTTTAGATGGCCTGGATCTTCTGAATGTCAGGTTTAATTCCATCTTTTGAGACTATATGTCCTAGGAAGGGCAGTTGTTTGCAGAAGAACTGGCATTTGGAGGGCTTGGCCAGCAGCTTGTGTTGCGTCAAGGTAGCAAAGACTGCCTCTAAGTCCTTGTGGTGCTGCCCTAACAAGGGGCTATAGACAATAATGTTGTCCAGGCAGACTAAGTTGTGCTTGCATATGTGAGGTGTAAACAACTTTTTCATGAAGGTCACAAAGGTTGACGGGGAGTTTGTCATACCAAAATTGAGCATCACACATTTGTATGAGCTGTTTTAGCACAGAAGGCTGTTTGAGTGTATCTTCCTCTTTGATACAGATCTGATTGTAGCATGTGGTTAAGTCAATCTTGGAGAAGACTGTGACGCCGCCCAGGCATCAAAGAGGTTGTCAATGAGTGGCAGTGGGTAACAATTCCAAATGTTAAATTTTTTAAGGCTCAATAATCTGTGACTAATCGCAGGGTACCATCCTTCTTGGCCACAAAGAAATTGGAATCCCCAAAAGGAGAATGTGAGGGGCAGATAATTCCTTTCTCCAACGCCTCTTTGAGGTAAGCAAATAGGGATTGTCTTTGTTTGGAGTCAGACAGTAGATGGGCTGTGTCTTAGGTACAGCTCCCTTGAGTTGGATGGAGTGTTGTTTATGTTTTTCTGGAGGCAACCTGGGTAAAGCCTCCTTGAAGATTTCAGGATGGCGTGTCATGAATGACATTTCAATACTTGTATTGAAAACCTGAGAATTGAAACCTGGATCTCAGGGAAAGCCTTATGTTGACCAGAGTAGACAGGAGCCCACCCAACCACCAGTTGGGTTGAACCCTGGACCACCAGAGATAGCTGACCCTAACCAGGAGGAACAGAAACCTGCCAACCTACCAAGTGTCAATACTGGAGGTTTGAAATCAACATTGGAGACCCTGAAATTGAACCCTGACCCTCTAAAGACTACTCAAGTCACACAAAGTGGACAGGAACCCGCCAACTTGTTAAATTGAAAACCCAAGTTGAAGAGTTACTCTGAGACCCGCTGGTCTCCCAAGGACAATTCCCCAAATGATCACCAGATTGCTGCCAACCTTGAGCCACCAAAGATCCAGACACATGCAGAGGTTGTAGCTTGCCTTAAGGAGGTTAAAACAAAACCTATTGCTAACTCTGCCAATGACCATCAGCAGCTGCCAGTTATCTGTTCAGAATGAGTAGTACAATTGAACTACTCAGGTGACATAGTGAACAGTGGCAGCAGAACAAAGCATTGTCACTTCTATTCACCAGAGCAGGCGCAACCTGGATCTGCCGCCCTCAAGACTCTAAGCAAGATCCATGCCCCGCCAGTGCCTTGTCTGCAGACCT
The DNA here is from genome assembly GCA_014839935.2 of Entomophthora muscae. Classification (NCBI taxonomy): domain Eukaryota; kingdom Fungi; phylum Entomophthoromycota; class Entomophthoromycetes; order Entomophthorales; family Entomophthoraceae; genus Entomophthora; species Entomophthora muscae. The sequence continues at coordinate 114,619 of QTSX02007301.1, forward strand.
GAACCCTGCAAAAATTGAAGAAGCAAAAACCCATGGTATAAAAGCCCCAGCAGTATGGTGATGATCATATTGTCATTTTTGATATAAAGTTTTATGAACCTTTTGTTTTGAATAGATATTACCTTATCTAGTCTTAGTGATCTTTCATCTTAACTGCGGTCAAGTAGACCATCAGGCAACCTTCCCCTCTGGAGAGAAACCTGCTGACTCTTACCAGGCACTATACTGTCCCCCTAGAGCCCCCTTTAGACCTGTGCATTTTATCAAAAACCTACCCAACCCTACCTACCCAGAGTACGGCTTGGAGACCATTCTCATTGCTGATCCCTTGGCAAGGACTAGAAAAATTGAATACATAGGACGTGAAGGAAAGTGGTATAAGAAGCTGCCAAGGTTGTTCAAAGACAAGTACAATTATCTGCCTGCCTACTTTGTTCCCATGACTCTGCCCTTAACCCTGCAACCCAACTGCCCAATGGAATCCCCCACTGCAGCTGAGACTATGTCCACCCAACTGTTTGGATTACTCTACATTACTTTGAAGGGAATGGTAGACACTATGGTGCCCAACTCAGGGCCCTGGTCTTTGCTTGGGAAATCTGTATCCTATATTATCAAGTTAGCACCCATCCTATGGTGAGCATTACCCTATGGCCCGACTGTACTTGGTCCCAAGTCAACCAGTGCCTCTACCTATACCTGGCTTCCTGACATGGCGGGCTACAATTTTGCAATTCTGCAGTGTAGTGGTGTCCTGGTGGTCTTTGAAATGTATGATTTTGTAGTGGCAGGAGTGGCAGGAGTGGCAAAATAAACTGTAGGGATGTAAAAGTGAGAATTCAAAAGTGAGAATCTAAAAGTGGCCATGTCAACACTTTTTAAATTTTCAAAATGGCTTTTTATAATAAAGTAATTAATTTTTCTTGACTTTTTTAGTTGAGAGAATGAATAAAAATTACTTTATATGGCCATAATAAATGTTAATTTCAGATGAGCTGTTTTAATTTAATTTTAAAATTTTAAAAGTATTGACATGGCCACTTTTAGATTCTCACTTTTGAATTCTCACTTTTACATCCCTACAGTCAATTTTGCCACTGTTGCTGCAGGAGTCCCAGTCAATTGTCTTGAGGTTTTTTTTTGTTCAGGGTCTCTGTGATGTGCACAAAGACGTGGTTGCGTAGGAGCTGATCCACCAAGTCAGGGCTAAATCTGGTGGTTGACGCCCTTGTGTTTATGATCAATACCAAGGTTGCCCAGTTTATGTGGGGGTTGTTCTTTTAAAACCAGTCCAGACCCAGTACAATGTAAAACTTGGGAAAGTCAATGCCGGGTTCTTGGATGGTGGAGTGCAGGTTCTCAAGCATGACAGAGAAAGGGACAGTTTTCCTTGTCACAGCTATTGAGTTTATACTTCTGGGAAGTATAATAAACAAAATAAAGGGGAAATTAAGAAGATAATGATACTTTATTGAATATGAATATATAAAATAATAGTATCATGATAAGCCACATGTTGTCAATGTACATCATGGAGATCATGGGGCTTATCTGAGCAATGTTCCTTCTGAGTCACAAAGCTTAATCAAGTTGTGTTCCATTTAGGACCTGGATTGAGAGATCCCTGTCATAGATGGTTAACTGATCATGGTGCCACCAGTTTATTGACTGGGCAGTGAACCACTTGGTGAGGCGCTTGGTGATTTACTTGGGGTGTTAATTCCCCAAGAGGGAGTAATTAAAGATGTTGCGACATCTCCCCCTGGGGTGCTGGAAGGCAGAGCCTTGGGAATCTTTTTGAGGGTATCTGGTATACGGGCTTGGTACTGATCCAGTTTGGCGTTAGGCACAGGGAGTCTTGAATTTTTTGGGCTGCTCATGCCTTACACAAACAAAGTTGATCATGATGCATATGTTTTAGTTTGGTTTGGGCTCCAATCTCTTTGATGAGGTAGGTGTTATTGGGCTTCACTTCCATGATAATGCCTGGTCCACGTAACCCTGGGTCTAATTTGTGTTGGTTGTGATTGACAACCCAGATCTCTTCTCTGACTTGGAACCTTTCTTGCTGTAATGGGATTGCTTCCTGCTGAACCCTTTGTTGTTCCATTGTCTCTTAGTCCTCTCTGGCTTGTAGTACTTTTGGGTCATTGTTGTCTGGTATCTTCTTTGGAAATGGCAGTTGTGGCCCCATAGTTGTACTGACAAGTGAAGGTTTTTGACCATAGACAAGTTCATAAGGGCTTTTGCCCATATTGCGGTTGATACTTGTTCTGCAGACCATGAGGGCGGTTGGTAGCATATCAACCCAGGCTTTTTGATTATTGGCAGACAACTTACTGAGGGATTCCACTAGAGAGCTGTTTAGTTGTTCTATACGACCATTTGCTTGTGGGTGATATGGGCTGGCTGTCACATGCTTTATTCCATTTTTGGCAATATAGATATTGGTGTCAATAGCTTTTAGTTCAGTGCCTCCATCTATGATTAAGAGGTCAGGCTTTCCAAACTTAGCTATGATTTCTTTTCCAATGAATTGTATCACGTCATAGCCTTCGTGCTCTTTTGTGGCTTGTGCTACGGGCCATCTGGTTGCATAGTTGATGGCTGTGATGATGTACTTCTTGCCTTTGCTTTCACCAGGAATAGGTCCCACAATATCTAACAACCATACCTTGAAGGGCTGTGTGATGGATACAGGTACTACTGACTTGGGTGGAGCTTTGGTTTGGGAGTACTTTTCACAGACCTTGCATTGCTCTATTACTTCTCTGATATCATCTAGCATATTGGGCCACCAGTAGCGGGTCTTGAGATATTCATGCAAGTTTCTGCTATGGGTGTGTCCCAAGTCTCTGTGATAACAGAGGATTGTGTCAATCTTTTGTGTTGACGGGACGTAGGGTACAGTGTCACCATTTGGAAGGATTCAGTGAAGGGTACCATATACGTTTTTGAACAGATGTTTGTTCTTGAGGACTTTCTCTTGGATGTCCATTGGTGTGCCAGGTGGGAACCCTTCCTGGAGATTCCCCATGATTAATATGGGCCAGTTGGGGTTGCCATTGGTGCAGAGGATGTGTTTATTGTATAGCCTTGATAGGGCGTCTGCAGTAAGCATCTCTCTGCCTGGCTTGTATTCAATTTACATGGGATATCTCTGTATGAGACTCATCCATTCAGCTTGTCTTCTTGACAGGTGTTGTTGTGTTTTAAAGAATACTAACAACTTGTGGTCAGTGAGTACCTTGAACGTCTGGGCTCCTTCTAGATAACATTGCCATTTCATGAGGCAGTGTATGATGGCAACCAGCTCCTTGTTGTGTATAGGGTATCTTTGTTTGCCGTCTGATAGCTTCCTGGATTCATATGCCACAGGGAGGAAGTCTTTCTGGGCCGTTTGGATACGGAGGACTCCTCCTATGGCATAATCAGAGGTGTTGGTTTCCAGCTCATAGATGCCCTTGCGGTTTGGGTATTGCAAGATGGGGGCAGTGACCATGTGTTCCTTCAGTTGGCGGAAATGTTGATCTTGTAAAGGTGTCCAGACAAACTTGGTTGTTTTCCCAGTGATGGCTGATAGGGGAGCTGTTAGGGCGCCCCAGTCAGGGATGAACCTGCGTACATAGGCTACCATTCCAAGGAAAGTGCGGAGTTTGCTCTTGTTCCTTGGGGCTGGCATTTCTGTTATGGCGCGTATTTTGTCTGGATCAGGCTTGATGCCGTCTTTGCTAATGATATGACCAAGGAAGGGGAGTTCAGTTGAGAAGAACTCACATTTGGACGGTTTGGCAATTAGTTGGTTTTCCTGCAGGGTACAGAGGACTGCACAGACATCTTCCCAGTGTTGCTGTAGGTTGGGACTGTAAATGATGATGCCGTCCAGGTAGATGATTGCTCTTTTCCCAATGTGTACCTTGAATACTTTGTTCATGAAGGTTACAAAGGTGCTGGGAGCGTTTTTCATGCCAAAATTGAGGACAACACATCCAAAGGACCTGTATTTAGTTTGAAATGTGGTCTTTGGAATGTCTTCAGGTTTCACGCAAATTTGGTGATATCCTGCTGTCAAATCAATTTTTGTGAAGATTTGGGACCCCCAAGGGCATCAAAAAGGTCATCAATTAGGGGAAGGGGATACCTGTTCTTTATTGTGACCTTGTTGAGGGCCCTGTATTCTGTGATCAAGCAGAGGCCTCCATCTTTCTTTGCTACAAAAGAAGACAGCAGCACCAAAGGGTGACTTTGAAGGTCTGATGAGGCCTTTCTTAAGTGCTTTGTCAAGTTAAGCTTTCAGGGCATTGTCTTCTTGTGGTGTGAGGCAGTAGATGGGTTGTGCTTTGGGCACGCTACCTTTCAGGTCAATCTCATGTTATATACCCCAGTCAGGAGGCAGCCCGGGTAGTGATTCTTGGAATACAGAGGGAAATTCATTGACTAGCTGGTCCCTAATTGGGTTCTGTTTGTGTTGGATTTCTGTGTTTTTGAAGTGAATGGCTTCATATATACATGTGCTCCAATTGATTTTGCTGATGTCAGTTTCTTTCTCTGTTTCCATGATCTTTACAAATATGTGGTCCCTCATGAGGGTGCTGAGATGTGTTGGGTACACGTGATGGTGGACTTCTCCTCTCTGGATAGTGAGGGTGGCACTGTCCCAGTCTATGTGAGGCTTTGTATTTTGCATCCAATCTAATCCAAGTATGACATTGTATTTGGGGATTGGAATGATGGGACCACTAATTGTTGTTTGGATGTCTCCAATTTGGGCCTGGAAAGGTCTGGTCTCATGGGTAACTGGTGTGCTGCATTTATCTGCCATGATGACTCTCATGATGTCACTTTGAATGGTAGGTAACTTCATGAGGTCTGCAAAACTCTTGTTAATGAGTGATTGGTTGGCTCCAGTGTCAAATAGTGCTGTGCCCTGGTATCTGCAAAAAAACAGAAAGGGTATGTAAGGAGTTTATTTCCATATTGGGCAGCAAATAGTAGAAAATTGCTGGAGGGAGCCTGGATCATGATGATTGAGTCCATGTCCTGTTCTCTGTACAAGTCTTGTGAAGAGGGGGGAGGGTGGCTTGCCTAGGCACTCCCCTGAGCTTTTCCCTTCTTGTTGGTATCTTTGGTGCTAGCCTGGTTGGCTTGTGCAGTGTGATTTCTGTGTTGAGATTGGGTACTGGTGGCTTGGTTGTTTTGTTTATTGGGGCGAGGCTCTCTTTTAACTGTGGGGGTTTTCTTGCGTTTGTTGGAGGCGTGTAGATTGTCAGACTTCTGAGCTACGCGTTTTCTCTCTAAGAACCCATCCTTGAGGTTCTTGCAGCAGGTCATGTCAAACTGGCGTCTAATATGGGCAGGGAGGCCATTGTAGAAGTCCAGGCGTGGCCCAGGTTTATCAAAGTTAATGGTGTTGAGTGCACAATCACGTAGTCCTTTGTATGCAGCAATGTATTCCTTGATGGTTCCTGTCATTTTGAAGGCTTGGAGTTTGGTCATAATCACCATGTCTGAATCCTTCATGGAGAATTTCTTGAGGAATGTGGCTTTGAACAATTCCCAGATTTCCTTCTGTTCAGGATGTTGAGCCAGCTATTTGATAACAAAGCGAGGCAGTCCCTGTGACGCAGAGGGCAATTTTGCTAACCCAAAGTCTTTGGGGGTACTCCACTTGTTTGAACTTGCTCTTGGTGCTATTGATCCAAAGCGAGGCATTCTCACAGTGTAGTCCTGCAAAGGCGCCAATCTCAGTGGTACGTAAACGCTGAAACACTATATTGGGTATCTCAGGTTGTGTAGGTGCTGTTGTGGCTGGTGTGGTAGGGAACAGTTTGTGGGTTTTAAGAGCGGTGTACTGGTTGATGGGTACAAAGATATTGTTGTAGATTATAAGGCCTGGGGGGACATCTTGTCCTACTTTGTAATCTCTCCAACTGTTAGAGAGTGACATTGCTTGGGTTCTTTTCTTGGGAGGAATTTTTCCTTTGAGTTGGGTAGGTATGGATAACCTACCTGTGCTACCACTTTCAAGTTTATACTTCTGGGAAGTATAATAAACAAAATAAAGGGGAAAAGTAAGAAGAGAATGATACTTTATTGAATATGAATATATGTTAATATATAGTATCATGATAAGCCATATGTTGTCCATGTACATCATGGAGGTCATGGGGCTTATCTGAGTAATGTTCCTCTTGAGTCACAAGGCTTAATCAAGTTGTGTTCCATTTAGGACCTGGATTGAGAGATCCCTGTCATAGATGGTTAACTGATAATGGTGCCACCAGTTTATTGACTGGGTGGTGAACCACTCGGTGAGCCGCTTGGTGATTTACTTGGGGCGTTAATTCCCCAAGAGGGAGTAATCAAAGATGTTGCAGCACAGCAATGTGATGTTTATCAGCTAAAATCATGTTTGAATCTACAAAGAATTAATGGGTAGCTTGAATTTGTCTACAAAGCTGCTGTTGACTAGGGTTTCTCTGCACCCAAGTTCAGGAGTGCTGAGCCTGTGTAACTGCAGAAGCAGAAAAGATAAGACATCAGTTTATTAGGATGTCTGGAGATGGTGTAGAGTACCAGGTCCTCTGAGGGCACTTGGATCATTGGACACTGTTCCACATCCTTGGGTCGTTACTCATTGTTGGGCAAGTCAGGGGTTGTGCAGGGGAGCTTGGCTTGCTTAATGCTCTCCCTGGCTTTTCCCTTGTCTTGGTTGCCTTGTGTGGCAGTGATATGGAAATGGGTACAATTCAACTGGCCATTTTTCCTGTCCTTGTGTCCATTTGAACCTTCAGGCTTATGACTGGTATTGCTCCTGTTGTTCCCAGGGGGTGGTCAAATGGAGCGCCCAGCTGGGTGAGAATCTTTGGGCCTATCTTGTTTTCCAGTTTGCACTTTGTGGAGAGCATTGTATGTTTGTTCTGCTTTCTCTGTCTCATGGTACAGACTTTGCAAGTTGGTCAATTGGTCCAGATTTATGTGTCTCATTACATGCAACTTGAGGGCGTCATAGTACATGTGGTGTGTAGCTGGGGTATCAAAAGCCATGTCAGAGGGTACATGTAGTTGGAGTACCTCATAGGCGCGGGTGAGTTCCTTAACAGTGCCAGTCTGAGTCAGGTTTTTTACTTGGTGTATGATCATGAGTGTGGTGTCCTTCAGCACAAATCTTGCCAATAAGTCTTGTTTGAAAGTGTCCCAATCCTTCTTGGTGTTTTCTTCATGCCACTTATTGCACCAGGTGCCAGCGTTGTGAGTCAGTTGTATGGATATTTCTGCAATCCATAATCACTGCAGGCATTCCATTTGGGCCAGTTTGCTTTGAGCAGACTAAATCCATGCAGCAGTGTTGTTGTTGTTGGCCCCAGCAAAGGACTCCAGGGCAACACTTTGAAGTCTTAGGCTATTTAGGATGGTATGGTATTTTGTCAGTTGTATAAGGCGTGGTGGAGGGAGCCTGGATGAACCCTTGTGCTGACAGGGCATTGAACGTGAGGAGTGGGATCACCATGTTCTTTTAGAGGAAAAGCCCATCAGGTATCTTGTCACCAGGTGTGTACAGTGTCAAGTCTACCAGGAGGAAAGACATGATTCTATTGAGCATTTTTGGCTGTGGCAAGTACAGGCAACAGGCAGAATTTTGGGGGGTGAAGTAGGATGTAAAACCTACTTCTTCTACCAATGTTGTAACTGTGCTGTTTTAGCAGAGTTGCAAGGGGAAAATATTTAGAAACTAGATAATATTCTTTATTGATAGATAATGATTATATACCTAATGTGAGTCATGGATAACAGGAACATGATTGTATAGATCACATGGTGGGATGGTGAAGGGGATGGCTTGATCCTAGTAATGAGTCAATCACCAAAACAAGTTATCCACTATAAGGGATCATTATTTGTTCATGTTATTAGATTTGGAATTTGAGTTGACTTCCTAGTCTGGCTTTGAGTGACTGGATAATTGGATTGAGGGTCACAAACCTGCTTACTTGGAACCTTGATGGCAGGTTGAGCCTGCTGTTTTGATACTAGATCAATGTGAGGTGTTCAAAATATTTACCAAAGGCAACACACCACTCAAATAAGTACTGCCTATCTGCACTCAGCTACCCTTCAAGGTGTGGGCCTTATATATTGCAGGGGCCATGTCAGGGAAACACAATAACAAGAAATATATTATCATTGCAATTAAATATGCTACACACTGGCCAGTGGTCCAAGCAGTCAAAGCACATACCAGCAATAATGTGCAACAGTTTTGTTGCAACTGAACCAACTAGTTCTCATGATTTGATTGGGGAAGACAACAGTCCAATAGAAAGGACAGAAATTAATAGAATAAGGTATTATTTATTGTAGAATATCATGACTAATATACTATATGGGGAAAACCACAAGACCACAAGGGGTGGCATAGTGCATGTTCCATGTAAGGCTTGAAGCCAAGGAATAACTTATGCGGGGATCAGCAGGTCAAATTATCAGCGCTCCTAATTAGGAGGAAGTGCCCGCAGTTTGATATTGCCATCAGATTGATCCATGTTGTTAGATACATAAAGGGGCAGCTCATCAAGCGCCTTCTTTGTATTGTAACATACATTAGCAGTCAAGGAGGGAAACTTGGTTGCAACACCCTCCTTGCCCCCTGATTGTCATCAGACATAAGGATCAGAGCTTGCAAGAGATCTGGGAAGGTCTGCACAAACAACCTTTGTATGGAAATGGTGTGGCAGCAGAGCAAGCAATTGTGGTGGAGTTTCTTGGTGTTTCCTTGGGCATCTTCAATCTGATAGGTGTGGTTGTCATAAACTGCAGCTATCTTGAAGGTTCCCAGGTGGTTGCATTCTAATTTGGCTGAATTGGGGTTTAGGCATAGACAGGGTCACCTACAGTGTATCTGGCCTCCAGGTGTTTTGTACCCCTCTCAATTTTCTTGTGTTCAATGTCTTGGGCTTTGGCATGCTACTGACTCAGGGAGGGCATAGGCAACAAGGGGTGCCTCCTGGAAACTGTATATTGTAATTCCCCTTGTTCCACCCCCATCAATCTGCCAGGTGTTCCAAAGGCCAAGGCTCTGGAGCTGAGCCTGGTGCCCATGTTGATTCTTGCTTGTAAGATAAGTAGAGCACTGGGCAGGCGTCCAGGCCACACAGTGTTAGGATGATCCTGTGAAAGCTTGGCAATTAGTTGGACTAGTGAGTCATTTAATTGCTCTATACGTCCATTGGCTTGCTGATGATAGAGGGTTGTAACTACCTGTTGGAGGGCATTCTTGGAGCATTACGCCTTCATGACATGTCCAACAAGCTCAGGGCCATCATATGTGATGAGACGTTTGGGCCACCCAAAGCGGGCCACAATTTCTTTGCCAATGAAGCAGGTGATGGTGGTGGCGTTATGATTAGTTGTTGCCCATGCTACTGGCCAGCAAGTGAAGTAGTTGATGGCTGTTATGATGTATTTCTTCCCCAGTCTGTCTTTGGGGAGGGGCCCAACAACATCAAGGGCCCACTGTTTGAAAGGTTCTGTAGCTTTAATGGGCAGGACAGACTTGGGGGTGCAGATTTAGACATGTTCATTTCACACAACACATATTTCAAGGAGATCCAAGATGTCTTGGCGCATAGACAGCCAACAAACCTTATGTTTAATGATTTCAAAGAGGGTACATCATCTGATATGACCCAAGGTGCAGTGGTAGTGCAGTATAGTATTGCCTCGTTGTGTGGTGGGAATATAGAGTGTCTTTTCCCTGTCTCCGCCTGGCAGTAGACGTTGCCTGATTTGGTGGTGAATTGAATTTCATTGTTCTATAGCTTGGAGATTTTTATCAAATTAAGGCCTTTGTATTGGGTTGCCTCAGAACAGAGGTAAATCATTGGTCAATATGGATCCAAGCCATTGTGCCTGGTGATGGACACTACATAGAGCCTTGAGAGGGTGTCTGCTGTGACAAGCTCCTTCCAAGGCTTGTATTTGATGCACAAATGATAGGGGGATAGACACTTGGCCCAGCCTGTCTGGCAGTGTGTCAAGTGGAACTGAGTGTTGAAGTACTGGAGCAACTTGTGGTCCATCAGAACGCAGGGTGGGAAGGTAGCACCTTCCAGGTAACAGCGCCACTTTTCAACGCAGTGCACAATTGCTGCCAATTCTTTATCATGTATGGGATAGCGTTTCTCTGAGTTGATGAGCTTCCTGGATTTGTAGGCCACAGGGAGGAAGACACATTTGTCAGTTTTCACCTGTAGCACACCCCCTATGGCTCTGTCAGAGGCATCATTCTCAAGTTTGTACTGGCGGTCCAGATTGGGGAACTGCAATATGGGTGCAGTTGTAAGTCTTTGCTTCAATGTCTTAAAGGCTTGATCTCTGGCAGGGGTCCACTGGGAGCGCTGTTTAATGTTTAGGAGCTTGGTGAGAGGTGAAATTAGTTCTCTGCAATAAGGATAAACTTGCACACGTAGGCAACCATGCCTAAGAGTGTGCGCACCTGACCAACATTGGTGGGAGGTGGCATGCTTGTGATTGCCTTGATTTTGGTAGTTTCAGGCTTTATCCTTGGGCAGAGATGGCGTGCCCAAGGAACAAGAGCTCTGACTTGAGGAATTTGCATTTGGAGGGCTTATCCTTCAACTAGCTTTTACAGAGGGTGTTGAGGACAGCACAGAGGTGTTAGAGGTGTGTGGTTTGATCTTAACTGAAGATAATGATGTTGTCAAGGTAAAAAATAACAAGCTTTCTAATCAGATCCATAAATGCTTTGTTCATCAATATGAAAAAGGTGTAGAGAGTGTTGGTCATTCCAAAGTTCATGATATGACACTCAAACAATCTGTAGCGTGTGCAGAAGGCAGTTTTTGCCTCATCCCCTGGTGCAATGCGGACCTGGTTGTACCCTGTGGTGAGATTAATATTACTAAAGACCTTTTTACCCATGAGCATTTCAAACAGGTTGTCAATTAGCAGCAGGGGTAATTGTTTTTGACTATCACCTTGTTACTGTGTGATCATTGGTTACCAGACAAAGGGACCCGTCCTTCTTGGCTACAAAAAAGACAGAAGCCCTGTATGGCAAAAGCAAGGGGCGTATGAAGCCCTTATCAAGTGTGTCTACAAGGTGATGAAAGAGGGGTTCATGATCTTTTGATGTCAAGCAATAGAGGGGGGTGCTTTGGGAAGCAAACCTTGCAGTTTTAAAGCATGCTGGATCTCCCGTGGAGGGGGTAGTTGGTCCAAGGTTTCACTTAAAACGTCCTTATACTCCTCAAGGAGAGCAAAAAGTGCTGGTAAAAGTGGAGTAGCCAAAGGGGGGAGCTGCAAGTGGTTCAGTTCAGATAACTTCAACTGAGCATTGATTAAAGTCTAGTTTCTCCCCCTTGAAATCATCCATATCCATCTCTGTGATTCTGACAAACATGGTATCATAAAGTAAATTGTTCATTTTGATAAGATAGATCTGGAAACCCATCCTATTTCTGTTAAGGGTGCTTACAGACGTATCCCAGTCAATATAGGGATGGTTGTGCCGTAATTAGTCAAGGCAAGCAATGTCATTGTGGCTGAGCCCTGCCATATTTGGCCCAGAGAGCTTGACCTGGATGTTTCACATTCTCACAGATAAGGGTACCATCTCATGGGTAATTGTCACTCTGCGTTAGTCAGCTACTTGTACTACCTTGAATTGGCTGAGCACTTGGTCCAGCTGCTGAGAATCTGTAAACACTTGGTCAAACATAGTGTGATTGGCCCCAGTGTCTACCAAAAGTTTGAGGGTGTTCACAAGGAAACAGAAGGGATAGACCAAGCAGGCTACTTTATTTGAAGAATGGCTTGCTTGGATAATGGGTTTGTCACTATGAACTTGGAGTACATCAATAGTTTCAACATCATACACACTGTAATCACAGGAGTTCTTTGCAAGGAGGAATTGAGAGCAATGGTCAAGTGGGGTTGTAGAATATCTTGTATCTATAACCCCCAGGCTTTTCCTGGGTTCTCAATTTGCGCTAATTGGAGTTCCCCCTTGTGGGGACGCTTAACCCCATTCTCTTGTCAGTGGGCTGGCGGCGGCCCATCTGATTGTGGGCACTGCCAGGTGTGGGGCAAGACTGGTATGGTGCATCATTAGACCTACAAAGCTCATAGAAACCTAATTATTGGCCTCTACAATGGCCTTGTAGCAGTTGTTGATGAAGGTACAGCACCCCATGGGAGCCCACTTGCAGATATGAGGTTTGAGCCTATTGACTATTAGCATAAAGAGCATGGCATTCCCGTCAGTGACAGCTTCTGGGGCGGCAACAAGGGCTTGTTGCCAAGCTGTAAGATATTCAGGGACAAACTTGGTCTGTTTAATGGCCAGGAGGGGAGTTCCCACCATAATAGGTGGAAAGGTTTCACTGTAGCAGAATTTTGCGGTGTCCCTGAATGACACCCAAGTAACATCTACCTCTTGGCTGGCCCAGTTGGTGAACCACACTGCAGCAGTCCCTGTAAGGCGCCCCAAAGCAGTGGCAACCCACATTGTGACGTAAATTGCAGGATAGTATGAAGCCGTTTCTAAGTGATGGGGAATTACCACCCAAATCCACATAGAGTTAATGATTAACCACCAACATGGCTTCAGATATCTTTTTGTAAAATTTCCAATTTTAATACTAGGATTAAGTAGAACAATTAATCCTAACCAAAGTAGCCCAAGATAAATTTTGTGGGAAAGCATCAAAGTGTCTTCAGAATAAAATTCAGGACATTGGGAGGCAACAAAATTTTCAGTTTCCAGAATGGGGGTAGCTCCAAGATTGGCTGACGTGAAATGAACATTGGGCGGCACCAACAACAAAGTTCCAACTACAGGTCCCATCTTCCAGAAATGATTTGGTCAATAATCATATTTTACAGAATATAGCGTAATAACCCAGCCACAGGATTCATTTTGAAAAGTAAATAAGAACAAGTAATAGATGATTTTTATTGAGTAAATTTTTGGGAGGACTCAACTCTTAGAGTTGAAACAGTGAAAACTATTCAATATATATCAAAAATTGACTAAGCAATACCACCTGGATCCTGGCCTCCTATTCCTTCTACATTTTCAAGTGAGTATCTAGTCCAGGTTGCAAAGAACCCTTGAGTGACCAACTTCTGATGACCATGCTTATTAACAAGCTCATATCTGGTGACCCTTAAGTTATGTCAATTTATCAACGTCAACTTACAGGGGGGAATTAGATTTGACTGGTGAACTGGAGCAGCTGTAACCCATTTTTGATCAGCTGTTTGATTCAAACCCGTAAATCAGTCAGTTTTGTTAAAGGTTTTCTGGCTTTCTGAGCTTTCTTACTTAGCCAAATAATTCCTGGCATTATGGAACTTACTGTGACATTAACCTCTGCTTTAGCTTGGGGAAAATACCACCATCTGGAAGATGGGACAAGGAGAAGTTTTTGTGGGCAGGAGGAAGTTTCATAGCGGCTAAGGTATACTTGGGGTGACCAATGGTGGTGGGGTTGCAATCATAGAACTCTTGGATAAGAACTGGGGAATGGGAGCAATCATAGTGGGGAACCCATGAGTTTTCAGAGTTGGGATAAAACTTTCACAACACCAAATACTCTAGACAGTGTCAATTCTTACAAGAAGCCAAAATGCAATTTAACTCATACTCAGGTTCTCCTTCCATAAGAATAGGTTGGGAAAAAGGGATCTCAGTGCCCTTAAAGGGAGTAAGTAAGCATTCATGGAAGGTGTGGAAAATCTTAAAAGCCAGGGGTAAATCTAATTGGTATGTGGAGGGATCAATTTGATGTTCAACTTTGAAGGGACCCACTTGCTTGGGGCCTAATTTGCGGCAAGGGACTTTCAGTTTCATATTACGGGCATCCACCATGACCAGATCACCTGGCCAGTAGGTTGGACCTTCCTGGCACTTGCAATCTGCATATATATTGTAAGTTGTCATGACAGTGGCAAGATTAACCTGGAGCTCCTGATAAACCTGCTTCAATGCTGCAGACTGATCAGTTGCAGCTTCCATGTTGCTAACCAAACAAGGGCCCATGTTGGATGAGGGATTGTAACCCACATTGGCATAGAATGGCAATACTTGAGTTGACGTGTGTAGGGCGTTATTATATGTGAACTCTGCCATGGGTAAGTTATCACACCAGTCTCTTACCGTGCATTAGTGTATCAACGTAGGTAGACCTCCAAACTTTGGTTTACCCTCTCTGTTTGTCCGTCAGATTAGGGGGAAAGGCGGTGGAACAGCATAATTTGATACCAAGAATACCAGTAAAGGCTTCCCAGAACTGAGCAATGAATTGGGGCCTGCGGTCACTCACAATCTCCATCAGGATGCCATGTAGGGAGAAGATTCTATTCACAAACACCCAAGCCGTTTCCACTGAAGTAATTGTGGTTGAGCAAGGTACAAAGTGTGTCATCTTTGTGAAACAATCTACCACCACCATGATTGCATTAAACCCATTGAAATTGGGAAGCTCACCAATGAAATCCACCAACACAGATGTCCAGGGTCCTGCAGCAGGCTGCAGTGGAACCAGTAAACCAGTAGTCTTGTTCCGCTTGCCTTAGATCAAACACATACCAGACAATCACAAACAAAAGCGGCTACCTGTACTGTCAAACCTTTCCATGAAAACTGTTGGCGGATTAGCTCCACCGTTTTGTTTTTCCCTGGGTGGCCTGCCATTGGACAGGTATGATGGGCCTCCATGATTTTGTCTCAAATAGTTCCTTCTGGAACCCACAAGCAACCTTGGTGATATAGAACTGGACCTATCTTATGATAGCCCTGTGGCTGGCCAACTGGGTTTGCACATGCTAGTTCCAATAGTCTACCATAGCCTTTGGACAGAGGCTTCAGAAACTTAACCTTGGAATATAAGTCTGAGTCTGTGCCCTCAGTTAAGGACATGGTGGCCAGTGTAGCAGGTGGAGGTAATACAAAAGGAACCACCGCCTTTTATGGAATCATAGTATGTGTGTTAAACTTGGCGTCCATACTAGCATCTGGGAAATGGAAAGGGTTTCTGATCAGCGCATCAGTCAAGTGATTATCAGATCCCTTAATGAGCTTGTAGCAGAACTTGTATCTTGTCAAGTCACCCTGGCATCTGGATTGGCAACCAGACAAAACCCTGGGTTTTTGATAATACAGAAGAGCTTTGTGGTCAGTCCTTACTACAAATGGGTGATGCACCAACATGAGGTAGTGATGACAGTGCTTTAACAATTCATCAACTGCCAACAATTCCTTGTTGTAAATCATGTAATTGTGTTCAAGCCTCCATCTTTTGGGAGAAATACCTTACAAGTCTCTCAATCCCATTGCCAGCAGTCTGCAACAACACACCAGCCACAGCGTATTTAAAGGCATCTGTGGAAACCACAAAAGGAATCTCAGGATTCACATGTCTCAACAAGGTGACAACAACAAAAGAGCCTTGACTGCCGTGAACGCATTTGCGTACTCAGGCGTCCAGACCAAAGTTGTATTTCCACTAGCTGAATATAAAGGGGTGGCCACTTTGGACAAGTGAGGGGTGAATTTCTTCACAAACGTACAGGTGCCCAAGAAACTACGGAGCTGGGATACTGTCACAGGTGTAGCATACTCTTGAACTGCAACTTTTTTGTCAGGAGCAATGGTGTGGTCAACCTCAAAGATAATATTACCCAGAAAGGTAACCTTATGTTTAAAGAATTCACACTTACTCCTTTTAATGATCAAGGTAGCCTGGAGAATGCGCTCTACAACTACCAATTGATGGGCCTTATGCAACTTCTCATCTGGAGAGAACACCAATATATCATCTACATATGCAATGGCACATACACCTAGGAGATCCCCCAAGACTGAATCAATTAGCTGCTGAAAGCAAGCCAGAGCATTCTTCAATCCAAAAGGCATTACCCGGAACTGGAAGATGCCCTTCTTGGTTCTGAATGCTTTTAACCATTCCATTTCTTCCGCAATCCTGATTTGATTGAAGGCATTCAACAGATCAAGTTTTGAGAATACCTTAGCCTTCTCAACACACCTAGAGATCTGGGCTTTGAGAGGTAAAGGGTAGGAGTCAGGAATTCCAATGTTATTCAAATTCCCATAGTCAACACAAGGCCAAAGAGACACATCAGCCTTTTGAACAAACAACAATGGGTAGCAGATCAATGAGGCCTTTTTGAAAATTTATCCCTTTGCCAACATGTCACAAGTCCACTCTTCCAAACATGCATCTTCCTTCAAGGTTAAAGGGTAAATAGGGGACAAAATTTGAATAAGATCAACAGTAACTTTAAATTCAAAGTAAAACTGAGTGTGCTTGGGGAGGACCTTGCCCCTAGTGGCGTCAAACGCTGCAAACCAGGGTTGCAAGCAAGCCGGTAAATCCAAACTCATAGGGATAGGAACAGTAACCCATTGAATGGTCTAAGAAGATTGCTCTAATTCAGACATACCTAACAGCGGAATACAAATAGATATACCCAAAGATTATTCCACTTATAACTAATTTTCTTTCAGCAAGGTCAATACATTATGATCATGCCACCAACCCACCCCCAAAATGATAGGATACATAAGGGTAGAGCAAATAGAGAACCTTGCAGTAAATGACTGACCCGCAACTACAAATGTTACTGGCTTCTCAGCTAGAAAGAAGGAAACATTTGACAGTTTCCACCCCTAACAAGCATTCCAGGGTGATACTTGAGCTGTAGCAAGTCTGCAGTCTCAACACTCATGAAGTTCTTGGAAGCATCTGTATCCAACAAAATGGCCGACCAATAGATAGTTTGATCATTATCAATGCTACCATAAAACAAGAAGTAACCAGAAGTAGATTTATTGGTAGCAAAGGTTGCAATCTTGGCAGGGGCCAACTTCTTTTGGTGGTACAGACAGCAGCTAAGGAGGCAGGATGCTCCTGGAAGTACCGCTCAATCAATTCTTGGACATCAGCTGGAAGGATGGTATGATCACAATCAATGGGAACAAGGGGCAACTCTTTGGAAATAACTGCTGAAGGCTTTGTAGGTACAACATGCTGAAGTATTGCCAAAGAACTATCAGGGCCAGACACCACTGGTGCTTCATTCACCTCAACAGATTTTTTCACCACTACCAATTGCAACTGAGAAAAACCATGGGGAGAACTATCCTGACTCTGGCTGGAGGGAACTACCACAGAACAAGGACCAGAAAACCAGGAGCTCACAGCAGGTTTTTCCTCAATTACTAACGTACCTTGCTTGGAAGTTGACAGAATTTAGACCAGATAAAGAATTTGGCTTACCAGGGCCTCAGTTGTGGTCAATGGGGAATCCCAAACCACCAAATCCTGGGCAGTCTGGTTGACAGCCAATCACAACACTAAGGGTTTATTCACCTCAGGAACATCAATTGTACAGCAGTAGGCAAGAAGCTGAGGAAGGAATATCAAAAGAAGAGTAGTACCCTGTTGGAAGGCGTACAACTTATGATATACTTTGAGCTCCTTAATAGATACACACAATTTTTTTAAAAAAGAGTACAAAGATGCACTTTCAGTTAAAACATGTGGATTGCGCTCCACCACAGACAACAACCATTTGCAAGCATCCTCAGAAACCTTTGTCATCACATGGTAAACTTGGGATTTGTGACTAAGGCTAGAAATGGAATAGAATGATAAGGCTGACAAAACTTCACACAAAATTTTATAAGTGGGTGGAGCAGGAAAATAATACAGACGCCAAAATGACATGACATGAAGGAAACAAGAAACAGATTATCCAGTCTCAATAAATGTTACCAGATATGGAAACCACAAATTAAAGAAGATCCCAAACTGAAAACTCAGAAAAGGGCTGATGCAAATAAACATGGTAAACGCCAATATCTTGATAGAGCAGGAGAAAATAAACACAAATTCATGACAAACTTCTTCCAAAAACTCAGACGTAGAAGAGTTGAGTAATGTGACGTAAATTGCGGGATGGTATGAAGCCATTTCTAAGTGATGGGGAATTACCACCCAAATCCACATAGAGTTAATGATTAACCACCAACATGGCTTCAGACATCTTTTTGTAAAATTTCAAATTGTAATACTAGGATTAAGTAGAACAATTAATCCTAACCAAAATAGCCCAAGATAAATTTTGTTGGAAAGCATCAAAGTGTCTTCAGAATAAAATTCAGGACATTGGGAGGCAACACAATTTTCAGTTTCCAGAATGGGGGTAGCTCCAAGATCAGCTGGCGTGAAATGAACATTAGGCAGCACTGACAACAAAGTTCCAACTGCAGGGCCCCATCTTCCAGAAATGATTTGGTCAATAATCAGATTGTACAGAATATAGTGTAACAATCCAACCACAGGATGCATTTTGAAAAGTAAATTATAACAAGGGATAGATGATTTTTATTGAGTAAATTTTTGAGAGGACTCAACTCTTAGAGTTGAAACAGTGAAAACTATTCAATATATATCAAAAATTGACTAAGCAATACCGCCTGGATCCTGGCCTCCTATTCCTTCCACATTGTCAAGTAAGTATCTGGTCCAGGTTGCAAAGAACCCTTGTGTGACCAATTTCTGATGACCATTCTGATTAAAAATCTTGTATTGGATGAGCCTCAAATTACAACAATTTATCAACATCAATTTGCAAGGAGTAATCAGTTTCAGCTGACAGACTGGAGCAGCCGTAACCCATTTTGGATCAACCATTTGATTTAAATCCAATGATTTGGTCAATTTTGATAAAGGTTTTCTGGCTTTTTGAGCCTTCCTACAGGCAGATAATTCCTGGCATGATGGAAACTACTGTGACACACATGGGCTCAGGCACCTGACAGATAAAAAGGCAGGTCTTGGTAGAGTGGATCCAACTGACAATGTCAGCTCTTTTGACACCACCCACAATGACTCAAGTTGAAGATTTAGCATGTGTTGAGAGAATTCCAATTGGGGCAGGGTGACGCTGGCATCACGCTGCCTGAGGCGGAGCCTATTGTACACGCTGGTGGGAACTAACCGGCTTGATAGATGACGTACCTGTCATGGATGTTCCCTTTGGGGATTGGCAGGAAGGTCTCTTGTTGGGGAGTAGCCATACAGACCATACTCTGTCCTTTCTTGGGGGAGTTTTGTTTTAGGTAGGTCATAAACCTACCGCTGCTACCACTGTTCTAACTGAACCAATTAGAGTGCAGCATTTGATTGTGGAAGACAATAGTCCAATAGAAAGGACAGAAATTAATAGAATAAGGTATTGTTTATTATAGAATATTGTGATTAATATACTATATGGGGAAAGCCACAAGGCCACAAGGGGATGGCATAGTGGCATGTTCTATGTAAGGTTATAAACTGAAGAATAACTCAGGCGGCAATCAGCAGGTTGAATTGGTAGTGCTCCTAATTAGTAGAAAGTCCCCACAGTTTGATATTGTCATCAGATCAATCTATGTTGTTAGATACATCAAGGGGCAGCTCATCAAGTGCCCCCTGTGTATTGTAAGATATGTTAGCAGGCAAGGAGGGAAACCTGGTTGCAACAGTTTGGAAAGCCATAACTATTGATCACCAATGAAGTTAAAGAGTTGACTATGAAAATACTAACATATACTTTCCAAATAGGGTGTAAAGTACACTGTAACTATTCCATACCACCCACAGTCCAATGGCAGGGTTGAGCAACTGAACAGCAGCCTGGTAATAGCCCTTTTCAAGCTCCCTGCTGGTACACTTGAGGACTGGCACAAACAACTAGCAACATCCCCTCTGTTTTGTTGCACTAAGGTAAGCAGATATATAGTAAAAAATTCTGTTCAAACTAGTTTACAGCATACAGCCAATCATTGTTCAATCTCTGACAGGGCCCAAGTTAGAAGTGCTGAGTAAAGTACCACCCCTTTCAGACCCCCAATTACTCTGCTCTAACAAAGGTTAAAACAAGCGGGAATGAAAACAGTTTTAGAACATGTTTGTTCCCATCCAAACTAGTCAATAAGTTGGTAAAAAAGTGTGGATAATTAATAAAGACAAAATCAGGTTAAAGCCCGTAAAGTTAGTGCCCACCATTACATTAAAGGTAAACAACAACACTTACCTAGTGCAAGGATCAAGCAAGAGAAAGCAATATAAAGTACTATACCACAAAAGACTACAGCCCTGAAAGCCCCAGAAGAAGCAACATAAAACTGTCTTCCCTACAACCAAACATCAGCTAGTATAGTACATTACCTGTTCTCCTGACAACCTCCCAGCAGACCTTCCCACAGAGAAAGCTGGCCCTCAGCTGAGGAGAGGTGTGTCAAAACAACAAGGTTGACCCCCCAGTAAAGTTCCAACTAAACAGGTTTGTGATCCACAATCTGGCTTTTCAGTGACCTGAAGCCAAATGCAGAAGTTGAATCAAATGACCAAATCTAGCAACATGACCAAATGCCAATACCTCCACAATAGACAGCTCAATTTAGCGCTTGACCCATTATAAGGATCAAGCCATCCCCTACCAATACAAGCAAGTGATTATCATAATCATGATCCTACTATCAAGACTCACAATAACTATATAACATTGATATCTCAATATAGATAACTATCTAGTTCTAATCTTTTCCCTTGTAAATTTTCTAAGACAGCACAGTTGCAACAATATTTCCAAATAATTATAATACACTAGGTGGTTGCTCCGTCCAAGGAAAGACATAAAGTTGAATTTAATAAATCAATTAAACATATTTTATTGTATTTTTAATTGGGGTTACTTATCATATGTTTAATTAAATTTCTATCTAAAATGATTTCTTGAAATTAACTTCAATTATATTTATTTAAAATCAAAAGTTCACATTCCATTTATAAATAAAAAGAAATATCAATAAATGGAGTATCATTATTAAGTTTACTAAAGCTAAAAAAATAATTTAAAATTTTTATAGTTGATTTATTAAATCCTCACAAAATTTGTAGCTGATCTGTAGCTTTGAATTAAGCTATTGGACACTAAGATTGGCTTAGTATTCACAGAGATATGTTGTTTTTAGTTTTAATATGTGTTTAGAGTGAATTTAAATGAATCCAATTGAGTATATGCCTATGATTTTGATGCAAGCCCAATTACAGCACTTAACTATATATCTCAGTATCTAGAGTAGCTAGATCCATCATATTTAGTACTATTTTGATTGTGATTAGCTAAAAAAATTATCTAGATACTCTTAATTCTATAAAAATCATTAAATCAAGTCATATATTCATCATTGCCAGTTTAATCCACTGAGGATCTTTTGGGATGAAGCTGTAGCAAGCAAGGTTTACTCTGAACCAATATGCAGCCACTTGGATCAGCTGATTCATCTAAATGGAATATTCTGTTATTTCACTTAAAATTAATAATTTTGAAATGTGAAGGCCAACTGTCAGAAAACCACGGACCATGGTATTTTATCATCTGCCAGCTGATATCCTAAGTCTTCCAACATTAGGAAAGTACAGAGAACCTGTGACTTTGGCGTAACCTTTGGTCCTGTAATATTTTGTTGTCATCATAAGTAGCAAGTCTGATGAGGCCCAAGGCCCAGAGGATTTGGGACGGTTCTTCATACTTCTGGATATTGGTTCATAGTTGTCTCTATATTTTACTATAGATAATTGTACTGTATGGCAACATTATCATCTTTTGCTCTCCACTAATAAAGCCTAAGAGAGTATTTACATTAAGGAAATATGACTTGGATCAATCATCAAGTCAATACAGAATCATCAGTCTTTTATTCTAATGGACTGGCTTTAAGGTGGCCTGCCTGCCTGCGTTTTATCCCAGTCAGCTCACAATGTAAAAAGAGACTGAAGTAGCATTAGGTCAATCACGGCAGGAGGACCATCCTTGTTGGGGTGGTTTTAACGGAAGGCTTGCTTGACATCTTCCACAGATTGGTATCCTTTCTGTCTACCTGGACCACTTCCAGGGCTAGCTAGCCAGTGGTTGGCTACTAGTTCACAGAGATGATTATTTCACTTAATCAGAGCTACTCTAATACAATAGGCTCAGGGCCTTTTATATTAGAGTTTTTGGCCTGACAACCCAGTCCATGTTGGACGCTTCTATAAGTGTTTCAGATGATGGCTCATATGATGGCCCTTGCTCTAGGATTCAATTAAAAGGGATTAGTAATTATTATGAGAAGCATGTTTGAGGTGGTTATTGAGATAGACTAATTAATGGGCTTAATTACATGTTCCATTAATTAATTACAATGCATGAAATTGTTAATGCCAGGATATGATTTGGTTATTGATTCATTGATCCCGCAGCCGCAAGCGCATCATTTTGTTGAAACCATTCCTAAGAGTGATTGATAGCTGGCCTGCATTAATTGGTTGAATCTGTTAATTAGTCAATATTCCAAAATCCTGAAACCAACTATCTATTTTTAAAATTCATATTTAAATATTATTTTGATATTTGGAGTTTGAATCATATTGCTTTAAATTGACCAAGCTCTCTTTTTGTCATCAATTCAATCCTCAGTAAAGAGTTTAACCATCCAATCATATTAAAGTATACTAAGAAATCTGTAGCTTCTCTTCCAATTTTAACCCACACATCCTGGAGTCGGGTAATCTTTGTAGTTAAGCTATTTTGATATGGTTGAATGAGGTTAGTCATACAAATTAAAAATCAAGTAAATAAATACTAATTTATAGTAGTTTGAGCGGCTTATATTCTCAGTTCAGCATAGTTTAGACCACACTCTATTAAATTTAATCTTTGTACTTTAAAAGATGCATGTAAGGAATTATATGTAGGCATGAGCCAAATTGGGCTTTTGGTTTGATCATCACCTGTTAAAACTAAATTTACAGAAAAATCAGTTCAGTCAAATCTCTTACAGCTTGAGCCTACTCAAGGCAACATTAAAAACAGACTCACTCATATATATTAATCTTAATTATTCTTTAATACAGGTTGGTGGATCCTATAGTGTCTAGTCATGATTTAGATGGGGAATTATACTTTTATAAATGCTGATGAATTGAAAAGGCTAAGACTTTGATCAATTAAGTTTATACGTCTGGCTCTACGTTCAAAATCTGAAAGGTTTAGATTGATTTTCAAATAGTGGTGGTATGTAATGATTGAATTTACTGAACCTAGGTTGAGTGGCTGAAAGCAAAAACATATTTTCACTTCTAAATTTAAATGTATTTGTGGATAAATACAGTTTGTTTAATGAAATTGCGATTTGAATTAGTATGTTGTTTATTTGATCAAAATACTAGAATGATCTAAATAAAGGAAGATGGAAAAATGCTTTTTAAACGTTAGCTTTTATTCAGAAATCTCTTAGCAGTACGGAGGCAAGGGAAGAGGCAAGTGGAGAGGAGTGATATGGTGGGTAGCTTTAAACTTGTAGACACTCAGGGCACACTTGGGATCTTCAACCAAGGTAGTTGAGCACTTGATGAGATCTCGGTTGATCAAGGGATACCCATCATCAAAAAACTCTTGTCCTACTTGGCTAAAGCCCATAGATTGATCAGCAGCATGCGGTACAATGTCACCTCTCTTGCTATATCGCACAATGGGGATTCCCAAAGACTCCAGGTGTTTTGCATATTCGATGTTTCCAGGGCGAGGACCAGAATAGGTGAAGACTTGAACTTTGTTGTTCAACTTGTTTTTTTTGAGAACTTTCATCCAGATGGGAAGAGAAATAGCTGATGCAGAGGCTCCTAAGCTGTAGCCGGTGATATGGAGCTTGAAATCTTTGTACTTTCTGAGAAGCTCAATGACTGCAGGCTCCATGTCACGATGGACGGACTGCACAAATTCTAAATGACCTTCATGTACCATAGGTGCACCTTTGACTACAGGGTGCTCAGCTAAATCAGCTTTATAGTTGGAGACCCAATTCTTTTCGCTGACTGTCATGCGATAAGATACAACAATTAACTTGTTGTTGGGGTCCGCTGCCACAATAGCCTGGGAGTCAATTGTTTCGTTTTTAAACAGCTTGGCACCAACAAATCTGCCTTCACAAAAGCATGCATTGGCTTGGAACTCTTCTGGCTTGCACAGCGAGAGAAGGGAGTGCTTGAGGTAGTACTTCATGGTGTTGGAGGTGATTCCATAATCAGGACGGGGTGCAGGGAGTGGATGTCCCTTTCTCACGGCAGCACCACTTGAAAGAAGTTCATGTTCAGTATCGATGAGCTTGATGAGACGGCCGAAACTATCAACACGAAGGTATGTTTTTGCCAAGGGTTTGGGGATTCCTTGACATGCCCCCTGATCCAGCAGGAGAATAGAAATCAAGTAGTACTTGGCAAAGCCGAACATGACTGCTTGTTTTCAATGCCGATTTGCTCTATAAATGTGGTGATTCTTTCAGCCCAGTCATGGCACAACAATTGTCAATATCCTTACTAGAATTTTGTTGTTATTAATCCAAGCCTGACCACCGTCAGCCGATCAGCGAATTTGATCAACGACAACTCCCTTTAGAGGTTATAGCCTTGATGATCATGCTCAGCCGACTAAAATTCAATATTATTTGCTCTGATCGACCAGCAGTGACTTTCTTTTCGTAGTCTTTAACATTCTCTTAAAAACTCTTTTAAATTTTATTTTAAATGCTTCTTTATTCTCATAACCAACCATTATTTTTCTACATCATTTTACGGCTGACCGTAACATTTCTGCTATTTAGGGAAATATCATACTCATCCAAACGTATCAAAGATATGCTTTAGTTGAAACTGCTCCAATACTATCAATCGCCTATCACTCTCAAGTAATAACCCAACCACAACCAATCACTGGAGAACATGACAGCAATTTGATCCACTCAAACAAAAAATACCCTAAATTGACAATTATTACATCATCCCAAAAATATTATCTGAGCCAGAAGCATAATTCTGATGCTCCTAGCTACTCGCTTTAGATGTAACATTAAAACTTAAGCAAATCCGCGAATTTCACTTACAATAGTATTTTAAACTAACTTTACCATAACACCTCTTCTAGCCTTAATCCAGTGAGGTACACCGTTGCCACTTGGGCTTCTTCGGACCAACTCTAGGTCGACATATCTAGAACAGGGCTTTATATATAAAAACAAGTAAAATAACTTCATGAAAGGGCAGCCCAGAGTCAGAAGCTAGCCAGAGCTGGGCCAGGTAGAACTGGTGTAGTTCAAGACTAGAAATATCCACCATTTGAATCAAACATAGGACGAGACACAAACAAATGAGACAGCGGCACCTGTCTCTGTGGAAGCTTCCTACAGCCAATCAACTTAAAATAAAAGCAAATATTGTAAGAGAGAGATTGTTTATTGGAATTGAGAGGACAGGGAACTTAAACCAAGCCATAAAACCTTTTCAAGCTCTTGACAGATTTGAATATTTGAGATTTGGTGCAGATTCTAATCTGACACCACACTGGTGAACTGACCCACCAACTTGAGACTTGGATCAAATCAACAATTAAATTCCAAACTTATAAACTCATCAATACACCATTTAATAATATTCATCCTTCTATTTTTATAGCATAGATATAAACTTTTCTCTTGCAAGCACTAACTTAATAGCGAAACACCATTTTTCTGCAAACTCGAGACTTAAAAAATATTAAAAACTCATAACAGCCAAGTTAAAGTGAACAGTTACCTCTTTAACAAAAAAGAAAAAACATAGTGTTAAGTATATACTTCTGGGAAGTATAATAAACGAGATAAAGGGGAAATTTAAGAAGATAACTATACTTTATTGGATAGGAATATGAGATAATATATAGTATCATGGAAAGCCACATACTGTCCATGTATGTCATGGAGGTCATGGGGCTTATCTGAGCAATGTTCTTCTTAAGTCACAAGGCTTATTCAAGTTGTTTTCCTTATAGGATCTGGATTGTTTGATCCCTGTAATAGAGTTGGCAAATGATAGGAGTGCCACTGAGTTAATGGTTAGTTGGTGAGTTGTATGGTTGGCTATTTAGTGAACTACTTGGGGTTTTAATTCCCCAAGAGGGAGTAATCAAAGATTTTGCAACATCTTGCCCTGGGGTTTTAGAAGGTGGAACCTTATGAATTTTCAGGAGAGTGTCAAGGGTCTGGATGTACAAGCATTCTGGCTTTCCAACCTACTTAACATCCAGCCATTGCCCAATTTAGTCCCCTTCCAATATACTGTTTGATATACCAAGAATGGTAACCAAGCAATATCACCTGACTGTCCAAGTATCCAGTGGCTCAAACCCATCTAACATGAACAACCCCTAGGTTCAATCCAACTAAATCCCTGCCACAGTCAAGTCTATATAAGTCTAAAGTATTATCCAATAAAATATACTTCTCTTCTTTCTTAATTTCATATTTAAGCTTCCCCAAAAAGGTGCTCCTTATCAAGAGTATCAGGAATTCAGACTTGGTATTGATCTAGTTTGGTTTTGGCAACGGGATGACTGGAGTTAAGTTGAGCTGTTCTTGCTTTACACAGGCAGAGTCAGTCATGGTGCATACGTTTTAATTCAGTTCTAGCTCCAATTCCTTTGATGAGGTAGGTGTTGTTGGGGTTGACCTCCATGACAATGCCTGGTCCACATAATCCTGGTTTCAACTTAAGCTGACTGTGGTTGACAACCCAAATTTTGTCTCTGACTTGGAATCTTTCCTGCTGTAGTGGGATTACTTCTCTCTTGACCCTTTTGTGTTCCATGTCTTCTTGGTCTTTTCTAATGTTTTTATGTTGGGGTCACTGTTGTCTGGCACCTTTTTGGGAAGAGGTAATCATGGTCCTGCAGTTGTATTAACAGGAGCAGGCTTCTGCCCATAGACAAGCTCATACAGGCCTTTACCTGTGTTTCACTTGATTTGTGTTCTGCATACCATGAGTGCTGTTGGCAGTATGTGACCCAGGCTTTTGGATTGTTAGCAGATAACTTACTGAGGGCCTCCACTATTGAGCCATTTAGTTGTTCTACACGACCATTTGCTTGTGGGTGGTACAGTCTGGCTGTGATGTGTCTTATTCTGTTTTTGGCAAGGTAGATATTGGTGTCAATGGCCTTAAATTTGGTGCCGCCATCTGTGATCAGGAGGTTGGGTTTTCCAAACTTGGCTATGATCTCCTTCCCAATAAACTGTCTCACACTGTTACATTTGTGTTCTTTTGTGGCTTGTGCCACAGGCCATCTGATGGCATAGTTTAAAGCTGTTATGATATACTTTTTGCCCTTGTTCTCACCAGACATTGGTACCACAATATCCAGCAACCATACCTTGAAGGGTTGTGTGATGGATACAGATACTACTGACTTGGGTGGTTCTTTGGATTGGGCATACTTTTCACAGACTTTGCATTACTCCAGTACTTTCTTGATATTTTCCAGCATGTTGGACCATCAGTAGCACATCTTGAGATGTTCATGCAAGTTCCTGCTACGGGTGTGTCCCAGATATCTGTGGTATCAGAGGATTGTGTCAATTTTCTGTATTGACAGGAAGTACATGGAGTACAGTGTTACCACTTGGAAGTATTTGGTATAGAGTGCCATATACGTTTTTGAACAGATGTTTGTTCTTAAGGAACTTCTCTTGGTCGTCCATTGGGGTGCCAGGTGGGAACCCTTCTTGGAGATTTCCTATGATTAACATGGGCCAGTTGGGGTCCTCATCAGTGCAGAGGATGTGTTTATTGTATAGCCTTAATAGGGTGTCTGCAGTAAGCATCTCCTTGCCTGGCTTGTATTCAATCTGCATCAGGTACCTCTGGATGAGGCTCATCCACTCAGCTTTCCCTCTTGACAAGTGTTGTTGTGTTTTAAAGAATATTAATGATTTGTGGTTGGTGAGTACTTTGAACTTTTGGGCCCCTTCTAGGTAGCATTGTCTATTTCACGAGGCAGTGTATGATGGCCACAAATTCCTTGTCATATATGGGGTATCTTTGTTTGCCATCCAATAGCTTTCTTGATTCATATGCCACAGGGAGAAAGTCTTTTTCTGTTGTTTAGATACAGAGCACCCCTCCTGTGGCGTAGTCCAGATCATTGGTGTCTAGTTTGTATATTCCCTCACAATTAGGATATTGGAGGATAGGGGAAGTAACCATGTATTATTTCAATTGTCGGAAATGTTGGTCTTGTAGTGGTATCCACACAAACTTGGTTGTTTTGCCTGTGATGGCTGACAGGGGGGCTGTTAGAGAACCCCAAGCAGGGATGAACCTTCTCACGTAGGCCACCATGTCTAGGAAGGTGTGGAGTTCACTCTTATTTTTTGGAGTTGACATTTCAGTTATAGCCTGTATCTTACCTGGATCTGGTTTGATTCTGTCCTTGCTGATAATGTGACCAAGGAACAGAAGTTCAGATGAAAAGAAGTCACATTTTGAAGGTTTTGCAATGAGTTGGTTTTCTTTGAGGGTGTGTAGGACCAGGCAGACGTCTTCCCAATGTTGCTTCAGGGTTGGGCTGTAGATGATTATGTTGTCCAGGTAAATGATTACTTGTTTTCTGATGTGTTCCTTGAAAACTTTGTTCATGAAGGTCACAAAGGTAATGGGAGCATTTGTCATGCCAAAGTTGAGAACAACACATTCAAAGGAACCATATTTAGTTCTGAATGAAGTCTTTGGGATATCTTCAGCCTTTACTTGAATTTGTTGACAGCCTGCTGTTAAATCAATTTTTGTGAAGATTTGGTACCCCCCAGGGAGTCAAAAAGGTTACCAATCAGGGGCAGGGGATACCTGTTCTTAATTGTGACTTTGTTGAGCGTCATGTAGTCTGTAACTAGGCAAAGGCCTCCATATTTCTTTTCTAAAAAGTATACAGTGGCACCAAAAGGCAATTTTGAAGGTCGTATGAGTTCTTTCTTGAGGGCTTTGTCAAGATAAGCTTTCAGTGTGTTGTCTTATTGGGTTATGAGGCGGTAGATAGGGTGTGCTTTTGGCACACTTCCCTTGAGATCATTTTTGTGTTATATGCCACGGTTGAGTGGCAAGCCTGGAAGGGCTTCCTGGAAGACAAAGGGGAATTCACTGACTAGCTGGTCTCAAATGTAGTTGTTTTCATGTCTAGTTTTTGTATTTTTAAAATGGATAACCTCATGCGTTCAGGTGCTCCAATTGATTTTTCTGGGGTTTGTTTCCTCTTCTGTTTCCATAATTTTTACAAACATGTGGTCTCTCATGAGCATGTCAAGATGTGTTGGGTAGACATGGTGGTGTATCTTGCCTTGTTGTATGGTGAGGGTAGCGCTGTCCCAGTCAATATGAGGCTTGGTCTTTCTCATCCAATCCAAACCAAGTATAACATTGTACTTGGGGATTGGTATTATTGGACCACTAAGCGTTGTTTGTACATCTCCAATTTGAGCACAGAAAGATCTTGCTTCTTTAGTGAGGGGTGGGCTTCAGTTGTCTGCCATGACAACTTTCTAGACATTGTTTTGGATTGTGGGTAATTTCATAGAATTGGAAATTTTATTGTCAACAAGGGATTGGTCTGCTCCAGTGTCAAATAATGCTGTGCCTTGGTATCTGCAAAAACAGAAATGATACATGAGGAGTTTATTTCCAGTTTGGGCAGCAAACAGTAGAGGATTGCTGGAGGGTACTTGGATCATAGTAATTAAGTCCATGTCTTTGTCCCTGTAAAAATCTTGCAAAGTGGGGGAGGTCAGCTTTCATAAGCAACTCCCCTGAGCTTTTCCCTCCTAAGTGGTGTTATCAGTGCTTGCCTGGTTGGCTTGTGCAGTGCAATTCTTGTTTTGAGGATGGGTGTTATTGGCTTGGTTGTTTTTTTTTGTTTAGTAGAGGGTCTTTTCTTGCTGTGGGGCTATCCTTCTGTTTATTTGTTGCATGTAGATTGTCAGATTTTGAGCTGTGTGCTTTCCTTCCAGAAACACATCTTCAAGGTTTTTGCATCATGTCATGTCAAACTGACGTCTAATGTGTGTGGGGAGGCCATTGTATAAATCTAATTTTGGCCCAGGCTTGTCAAAGTTGATAGTCTTGGGGGCTAGGTCATGTAGGTCTTTGTATGCTGCAATGTACTCCTCAATGATTCCTGTCATTTTAAACGCTCTAAGTTCTTTCATGATCACCACATCAGAGTCTTTCATGGAAAACCTTTTGAGGAACACAACTTTGAACATATTCAGCTCTATTTCTGGTTGGGCTGTTGATCTATTAATTTACTTACAAAACATTAGGCAGTTCCTGTGATTTGTAAGGCAATCTTGCTAGCCCAGAGTCTGCGAGGATAGTCTACTTGTGTGAATTTGCTTTGTATGCTGTTGATTCAGAGGGTGGTATTTTTCTGGCTTAATCCTACAAATTTTCCAATTTCTGCTGAGCATAAGAGTTGAAAAACAATACTGGGTATCTTGGGCACCTGAAGGGCTATGGAGGTTGGAGGCAGGTTCAGGAGTCTACAAGTGTGGAGAAGGTTGTAAGGATCAGTGGGGACAAGGACATTGTTGAAGATGATGAAAGCTGTGGGAATGTCTTGTTTCTCTTTGTAGTCTCTCCAACCTGCGGAAAGGGCAATTTTCTGGTTCTTTTTCTTGGGAGGAATTTTTCCTGTATAGTTGTGTAGGTGTGGATAGCCTACCTATGCTACCACTGTTGAGTATATACTTCTTGTGAAGTATAATAAACAAGATAAAGGAGACATTAAAAAGAGAATGATACTTTATTGGATATGAATATAAGATGATATATAGTATCATGGAAAGTCACATACTGTCCATGTACATCATGGGAGTTGTGGGGCTTAACTGAGTAATGTTCCTCATAAGTCACAAGGCTTATTCAAGTTGTGTTCTCTTATAGGATCTGGATTGTTTGATCCCTTTAATAGATGGTTAAAATGATTGTGGTGCCCCCAACTTAATGATCAGTTGGTGAGCCATTTGATGACTCATTTGGTGTAATACTTGAGGTGTCAATTACCCAAGAGGGAGCAATTGAAGATTTTGCAACAATAGCTTTATGCATAATTTGCTATTTTTGTTGGTAATATGGTCAATTAAGCAAGCATGAACTACTTGAAATTTTCTTTTGACGTCCTCCACATCCTCCCCTTGCCTTATATCAACCAGATGTTGCAACTGAACCAATAATAGTTCAGTATTTAGTTTGGGAAAAACAGTTGTCCAAATAGAAAGAACAAGATTAGAATAAGATATGTTTATTTTAAGAATTTTATATTTGTTATACTATATTTAGGAGCCACAAGTTGCCATAGAATATCATAGTGGCATGTTTTATGTAACGTTTTGGCTGAGAATAACTTGAGGGAGGGATTAGTGTGCCAAATTGGTCCCACTACTAATTGGAAGATAGGGAACATAATTCAAAATGGCACTCATATTGGTCCATACTGTTATTCACAACATGGGCAACTGTTCAAGCGCCCCCTATGTATTATGAGATAGATTGGTGGACAAGGGGATAATCTCAATTGCAAAATTAGGGTTGAGGACAACATAAGTCCAGGAAATAAAATAAAAATGATTGATAATAAGATGATCTCTATTGTAGATTATGTGAGTGCTTATACCATGGTGAAGGGGCTTTGGCAACTAATGTTTTGGTGCTATTCCAATGATGTAGATAATTGTTGGCCATTTTTTTGGGCTTTTATCACAAATGGATTCAATCAAACATAAGTAGATATACCATTCTTCCAATTCATAGGATAAAGAGGAATTATGCCATTAGATCTGTCATGAAGCAACTTGCTTAACACCCCCAGTGAACTTTGGAATATGATAGAAATTATACTGTCTATTTCTGTTGAAACACTCACCTTGCTCCCTACCATTTTGTCTTTGATAACTATGGGAGACTGTGAATTGTTGTAAAATGTATGAGAAAAGAATTTATGGGTGGGATAGCAAGGCAAAAGAACAATTAGTTGTGGTTGAGCTGCATGATGTTAGCCTTAGTGTCTTATAGGCAGTAGTTATGGTTATCTATATGACTGTAGCTACCTGAAGGGCCCAAGGATTTGAAGATATAAATTTCTCTAGTTGGGGGTTGCAAGTACATTTAGAGTCCCAAATAGTGTAACATGATTTTTAAATGTTTGGTGGCACCCTGGAATTGTGTGTGCTTTGCCTTTTGGGCCTTGGAACTACATTTTAAAAGGGAAAGATTAACTGTGAGGATAATTTTGGTGGTATAAGTTTATTTCAGTTATCCCTGAGGAATCCTGGAAACCCAATATAACTTCTCAAACACCAAGGTGCTGGGGCTGAACCTGGTACCACATTTAATTATGGTCCTCAGGGGAAGAAGCACAGTGGACAAATTCCCCATATACCTAATGTTGAATAATCTTACAATATTTTTTAAATTAGATGAATTAGGAAATCATTATGTTTCTATCCATATATTGGCTTGATAATGGTAGAGAGTGATAACCACCCTCTAAAAAGAACTTTGGTGCTTCTTCTCTTTTAGGGCCATCAATTGTGCTCTGGGTCAAAGCCAGAGTATAGCTGAGTTGTTGCACCATTATTCAGGTGGATAATTTCTGTGAAAAAGAACATTATAACAAATTTTTAAATGTTCAAACTCTTCCAGAAGCCTACCTACAAATATCCTGACATCTTATAAAAGCATCATTATATCTTCTTGCATGGGACACTCTATAATTAGTATAACTCTCAGAATAACTCTTTGGATTCACCTCAGAGAAATCTTTAACCCTTTTATTAAATACAATTTTCTTGTCTAGGTGTTGACTATTCTTTATATTTATAAAAGAATTACCTATAATTATCCTTTTAAACAGTATTTTATTGTAGCTATTAGGCAAATTCCATATATGTGTATAAGCAAGCTATTATCTTGGGAATTTGAATACTGTTTAGCAACTTTGGTTATTGCTGGTATGTTCAAAGCTACAGATAGATGCTAGCCTTGCCAATGTACTCTACCTAATCCTATGCAAGAGCAATAAAGACTAAAATAGAATAGAACTTTGAAGATAAACACATTTATTGAACTGGAGTAAAATCCAGCCAGTGGCTACAATCTATCCAGGTGTAACTGAGAACTTGTTATCATCCTTTCAGGCGTCTGTATTAATATATACTGCAACAACCCTTGTTCTTGTCCTTTCAGGCAGTTCTCAGTGGCTACTGTCAAAACAGCAGGCTTGACCCACCAACAAGGTTCCAAGTAAGCAGGTTTGTGATCCGCAAAACAACTGCCCAGTGACTCAAAGCCAAACCAGGAAGTCAACTCAAATTACCAAATCCATCAACATGAACATATGATGATCCCTTACAATGGATCCCTTGTTTTGCGCTTGACTCATTATCAGGATCAAGTCACCCCCTTCATCATCCAACTGAGTGATCAACTCAACCATGTTCCTGTATCCATGATTCACAATGATTATATAATACTTATCTCTCAATAAAGAATATTATCTAGTCTCTAAATATTTTCCTCTTTGTAACTCTGCTAAAACAGCACAGTTACAACACTACCTTTGCAATAGGTTCATCTTTGCTGGCTGCACCTATCCTAATTGGGTGTCCTTGGCATGTGAGCTGCTACTGGCAGTTATCAATTGGCTGTATCTTTACGCGCCTATTATGGCACTAGGAAACTCGCTGTATTTGGTTGACACTTAGAAATGGTCCCAGTTCTATCCTCATACTTTGGAAGGTGGAATCCTGGTATTCCTTTTTCACTTTTTTGTGTTCAATCAGCAAGCTTTTTCTGAATGGCGAGCCTTCTGCTTATTAATGCATGGTGGTTGAAATTAGGGATTATACGCCATATAATAGCTGACTAAATCAAATATTGACTTTTGGATTATCTGCTGTATAACACTGACCCAAACCAATAAGGAACCAACTATATGTTGTGTAATGCTGACCAAAACTTAGTATTTCCTAGCCTCTTGCACATCACTTGTTTGATATACACGTATACACCTTTCAGGATGGGTGGGGCTGAGTTAATCCAACGTCCAGTGGGATTGATATGAGAGGTATATAATTGATAATCTAGTGATTACACGGTGTGTAATCACTGATAATCACTATATTGGCTAGCATTTATACGCCGTATAATTGTTATATCAATTATAATAAACTAGTGATTATACGGTGTATAATAGTCATATCATCTATAATGAACTAATGATTGTACGGCATATAATCACAACAGTTAATAGAATTATAATTGAATGATAACACAGTGATACTGATAAAGATCTGTGTGTGATGATTAGCCTGATAATTTGTGGTCAATCAGCCTAATCTCACAAATATTTTTATTGATATCAGACTGAAGATCTCCTAAATATATCTTTCTTTTATGTACTTGTTTACTGAAATACCCTCTTTTCATAACACCTCCAGTATTGGTTCAGTGATTTGCTTCATCATATATGTTGTAAATCTATCAGCACTGATTAATGGCAAATGCTCTTAGATCTATGCCCATATCTCTTAGATCATATATCAAATGTAGGATAATAATATGAATGTCTCAATATCCACAGTTTGATTGCTGATATGTAGCTTTGTGTTTAAAGCTTTTCCCTGTATACTGTTTCTTTGAAAAGCTTAATGGATTACTTCCAACTCTCCTCTCTATTTTTGTTAGCTGATTGGTGTAAAACTATTAATAACTTATATATGCTTAACAAGGTAAATTGGTGTAAATGATTATTTATGTGGTAGCCATGTCCCTTGTCTGCATAGATATGAGTAATTCAGCTATTCTTTACTATATTGATTGAGCTATCATTGGATTGGTTTGGATCTAATCATGCAGTTTGGGAGGCACTAGAGAAAAATTCTATGGATCACCCTACTGAGCCTTGGGGTATTTCAAGAGGAACTGTGTCTCAGTAATATAATCTATTTCTCTGGAATTTCTTTTTGTTTTTCTAAAAATAGGGCATCAAAACTTTATTGTTCATGTCATAATATTAAACATATCTAACCAAATACAGCATAAGTCCTGACTTAATCTTGAGTGACAGGTATCTATTGTAGACACCAGTTTAAGCCATTATAGACAATAAACCTTGCACAGTGTACAACCAGATATCTATAAAAGGGTTTCCACTGGGTAAACCCATGGTCACTTGATAGCAGCTTCTCAAGAGAAAAAGACCTTGTTTCAAAGATATCTATGGGTTATTGCACCAAATAGTTCAAAACAGCAGTCTATCCCCCACTCTATGAAGATCCAAATGATTGCCACCATCCTACAGCCCCAAAAAATTCTAGGATGTACCCAGAGTAGGAATCTAGAGAGATATCTCAAGGTTTGCTTTGGAAGCCCAGCATACAGGTTGACACCAAAGAGGTCTAAGGTCAAATTGAACTCTTTAAAGAAAGTACACCTATCCAAAAGCTCCCTGAATTGGGTGGTACCTGTGCAAACCTCCCAGTCATTTGATATATAGGATTTGAGCTTTACCATGCTCATAAGCAGGGAACAAAGTCAGAAAATATTTACAGCCCATATTTATCAGTTATTCCTTTGGATAGCCACATCTCAAGACATTGTTAAAACTGTGCTTATTAGCAGAGTTACAAGGGGAGAATATTGGAACTATATGAAATCTTTATTGAATTGTTAGAGATTAAATTTTATAGGATAACTCTTTTAAGAGAAACAAGGTACCTGCAGATCAAATTTCTTGGATGTTTAGGGAGTGGCTTGATCCTAATAGCAAGCCAGGCGCTAAAAGAGTGTTCTTTAGACTGCAGCATAAAGTTTGTGATCCATGTCTGGTAAATTAAGTTGACTTATGCTTTTGGCTGTGTGTGCCCAATAGTTGAGCTGAGGGGCAAGGGGTCTATTGGGGTAAACCTTGCTGGGTTTAAGCCAGAAGCTTTGACACCAGCAAGGAAAATATAAGCATTGATCAGAGTGGCCTATTAGAGAAGGGATATTCTGAAAGGTTGGTAGCCAGATATCCTCATTGAAGATGGAGAGAAATATCTTCTGATAATGATACCAAGGTGGACCTCACAAAGGGCAGCATATAACACACAACCTCCAGCCCTAACCAGATACAAGAAAATTGATGGGTTGGGAGACCAATTGGTTATTTGGTTGAAGAATCAAGCAAGATACCCACTGGTATTTAAATCTTTGGAGTGGCATGAACCCAGAATCCCTATGGTTTGCTGCATATTAGTAAGGTGAAACATTATTATTGGACTATAAAAACTAGTTTATGGGAACATATCAAAGTTATTTCATTAACAATATAGGGTAATCAGTCTCAGTCCAAAGAAGTTTAGCTAAGGAAGATAGCCTAGAGATACAGTATACCCAAGGGATCAATTGTATAAGAAAAAATAATTAGTAAAAAGATAGAAGGCATCTCACTTCAAGTCAAATAGACCTGTTAGAGAGATGAAGTTTTGGAAGTTGACCATGGTCTTGTTGAAACAGCAGGCTCAACCCGCTAGCAAGGTTCCAACCAAGCAGATATGTGGCCCACAATCTGATTTCCCAGTGACCCGTAGCCAAGCTAGGAAGTCAACTCAAATTACCAAATCCATCAACATGAACAAATGATGATCCTGTACGATGGACACCTTGTTTTGGCGCTTGACTCATTACCAGGATCAAGCCACCCTCTTCACCATCAAGCTGTGTGATTAACACAACCATGTTCCTGCTATCCATGGATTCACAATGACTATATGATTACTAGCTCTCAATAAAAAATATTATCTAGTTTCCAAAATATTTTCCCCTTGTAACTCTTCTAAAACAGCAAAGTTACAGCAGCCTAAATAAATTATATTATGGATTAAGAGGGCCAGGAATAGTTATTATTAAACCCCCAAAAAACACCTGCTGTATCAGAGGAATAGGATACTCATACAGCTCTTTAATCAATTTAGAAAAATTCTTTATGCATATGCAAGGCCAGGTAGGCCCAAAGAGACCCAAGTCTACCAGTACCCAAGAAGATTATATTGGTACTAAAGCTGTTTACAAAAGAAAATCAAGGATCTAATAAAGTCTCTGACTTCAGATCCCCCATGGGAAGGGCAACAGTCATCATTTAAACTGTCTACATGTAACATCCTCCATGTCGACAATTCCTAAAAAATATTTTTGTATTTTTATTGCATATTTATTGATTTTTTACCTTAAACAATTGTTCCTAGTGGCATAAGTTAAATTTGATTTGAGCTTCAAGCTTTAAGTGGAATTGTAAAAAATAAATCCAAAATAAATTTGAGATTGTCCACATGGAGGATGTTACATGTAGACAGTTTAAATGATGACTGTTGCTGTGAGAAGATGATGTATATATTTGATTAATATATCCTGGGGAATTGTTAATCCACGGGTTGGCATAGCCGCTAGTTAGAAGCAGATCTAATATCTAATCCAGATATTCTACTGGGATCCAACCCTTGTGTTTCATAGGGATCCCTCTTCTCAAACTTTATGGTTAGCATGAAGCCTATTTGGCATAAATTTAGCTTCAGAGGGTTTCCTTATTATTGCAACTGAAGTAAGATTTCTGATTGTTCTTGGCCAGGAAACCGTTTCTCTGATAAATGGTTTGCCTTTTGGGTAGAGGTTGGGCTAAGGCTTCACTGGGGATTACACTTGGATCAGCCCTTGATTTTTCAAAGGGATATCTATTCTCCAAATTCAAGGATAAAAGTAAACATGGTGTGGCGAATCAGCGGCTATATAAAGCTCTTGTTCTAGTTCAATAAGGGTATCTATATCCTATGAGGGTTATGCATTTACTCTATCATATACTTCATATAAGTATTTACATAAGACTGACTATATGGCTACAATAACCTGCCATCCGGTTTAGTTAACTATGATTATAAATATAAGTTTAATGGGAGTAAGTGCTAAATTCACTTCTGATTGTAACTAAGGTATGTTGGATTTGGTAAGCCCAAATCTTTTCAAACAGGGTGCACTTTTCCAGCATATTTATATTGGAAGTAGGGCTTGGGAAGCCGTCCCAGGTAACTATATCCCCTGCAGTAGGCATATGCGATGGTCAATTGGATTTATGGGGTAAAGTTTTGAGATAGCTTATGTAAAGAAGGTTGGTGGAGATTTAATTCCTCACCGATCCAGCTTTTTAGTCGGGTTGTTGCCATACAATTTCACCCAGCAAACTTATTGGTACGAGTCAGGGTTTAATGGGGCGTATTTTGTCTGTAAAGTTGGGGATCACCACACCTGATGCTGGGAAAACTCGGATGCCTATCGCTACCGATCAATGGCAGAAAAGTGAAGCCATACCGCGATTAGTTATTGCTGGGAGAACGCAGTTCCATGGGGATTGCTTTATCTCCACAAACCGTTTAATTTACCTAAATCAATTGACTAAACCTGGATCCTTCTGGTTGTTAATTG